>CAUYRH010147132.1:0-14611 GCA_963574655.1 Perodicticus potto | reverse complement strand
GAAAACCCAGACTCTTCCCAACACTGATAATTCACAGAGCAGTCACCTTTACTAAAAACAACCATGAATTTCTGTAATGTTATACCCTAAGGTAATAAGAAAAATATTTGTTTAAAAAGGAGGCACTAGCCGGGCACGACGTATGTCAAAATGTCCAAATATCTTAGAAAGATATAAACAGAAAAATGAAAGTCTTTCTCCTTTTTGTCATTTGTCAACCTGCTGCTCAGTGGTGAATGCTTAATAATGATCATGTTCTAGCTCCTAGAATTCTTAATACTTGTGTTATGTTTATATTTATTATTTTATATTTATTATTACCTAACTCTGTTGGTTAGATATTTCTTTTTTCTTTTCTTTTTTTTTTGAGATAGCCTCAAGCTGTCGCCTTGAGTAGAGTGCTGTGCCATCATAGCTCACAGCAACCTTCAACTCCTGTGCTCAAGTGATTCTCCTGCCTCCACCTCCCAGGTAGCCTGGACTACAGGTGCCTACCACAATGCCCAGCTATTTTTTGGTTGCAGCCATCATTGTTGTTTAGTGGGCCCAGGCTGGATTTGAACCTGCCAACTCAGGTGTATGTGGCTGGTGCATTAGCTGCTTGAGCCATAGGCACTGAGCCAATATTTCTTATTAGTAATATCCTCAGGTTTAATATGACATATTTTGGAGTTTTAGCTTAAGAAGAAATAAGATGTAAACATTTTCAAAAAATTAACCTTAGGTTGAAAAGTGTTTGAGGATTGGGGGTGGAGGAAGATGGTGGACCAGAAGGATCATTCAGCTGAGCTCTCCTAAAATGACTTGGGGAAAAAGAGAGAACCTAGCCACACCTGGCACAGGGAGCTTACCCAGAGTTGTAGCTCAGGAAACATAGTGAGGAGGTGGTGAGCTGCATACAGCATATGACCCAGAGCAGTGGAAATCTGAGGAATTAGGCAAGTGATTGTGACCATTTGGGATTGGTTGGACCCCTACAGAGGTCTGGGTTAGGACGAAGTCTTTCCGGAGTTTGTAGTTGTTTGAGGAAGCTGCATGTTGAGTGGAAAGCTTGGAAGAGTGGGAGGACTCAGACAGTTTACCAGCAACCAGCTTTGAATGCTGGTTAGAGTGGATTTGCCATAGATTTGGTGGCAGGTGAGGCAGCCATACTGAGAAGGTCTTTGTGGGTGGGGGCTGCCATTGTGGGAACATCATGAGAAGGTTTTAGCAGGGGCCTAATGCACAACTGTGTTAATTCCACCTGCTAAGGTCAGAACTGCACTCTTGGGACAGTGTGAGGGACTCCTATACCCCACAGGAACTGAAGTCAGTGGACACTGTGAGACCTGCCCCTGAAGGATTCTTATGAGCTTTGATTTCCCAATGTGGCAGGGTCCAAATGCTGAGGAAACAATCAGGTGATCCCTGAAGGCAACTCAGTTTGGAATAAGGACCACAGAGGTGCTGGCTGTGCCCTTTGTCTTCTAAAAATAAAAACTACATTGTCACCTGGTGTCTCAGTGACATATTGCAACATACTGTCATCAAGATCAAGGACTTTTGTTTATTTGGCCACAAAGAAGAGTTTGGCTTTGCTCAGGCTGAGGCCATTTCAAGACCTAACTAAGCTCTGAGGCAAGGTAATTTGAAGCAAAGGAAGCAGTTCAAAGAAAAAAGGAGGACAAGGAGGTGAACAAGAAGAAAGAACACATGAGGCAGAACCAAGAGAAAAATTTGGGCAACATGATAAACCAAAACAGAGGAACTCTCCCAAGGGACTATGAGGCAGCTACTGCAGAAGACTCCATGTATAAAGAATTATTTGACTTGACACAAAGGGAATTTAAAATATGAATGACAGGGACAACAAAAGAATAGATGAGAAAATGGAAAGACAGAACCAAAAGTCAGATGAGCGCTATGTAGAATGTAGAAAGAATATGGGAGAGCTTAAGGAAATGAAGCAGACAACCAAGCACATTGTACCCCTAGATTGCACTAATGTACACAGCTATGACTCTAGTATAAGACACTGGTACCTTACTTAGTTTGGTGAGATCATTTTTTTTTTCCTGAAGGTTCTTGATGCTTTTGGATGTTTATCAATCCCTAAGCATTTAAGACTTAGATATTTATTTTAATCTTCACAGTCTGGACTCATTTGAATCTGAACTTCTTGAGAAGGCTTTTCAGATACTAAAGGGGAATTGAGTATTTTGTTTTAAGTCTCTGGTCACTATAGCCACTTTAGCACTGGGGGTGCCCCAAGTCCAGTGCAATAGTCACAATGCTGTGACTATTGTAGAGTCCTTTGGTACTACCTTGGTGAGCTTAGATAAGATACAAGAGAATTCCCTGGATTATTAAATGAAGTTTCTTGTTCTCTTCTCTCATTCTTCGTGGCAGATTGGTGGAGTAGGGTAAGGAGTGACATGGGTAGTCTCGTGACCACTAGCTCCTGGTCACACCTGAAGATAGCCCAGTCTCACCCAAAGGTAGTGGTAACTATTGTGTGGCTATCTCTAATGTCTATTCAAAGGCCTGTCTTCAAGCTCACTAATTCTTCTGCTTAGTCAACTCTGCAGTAAGAGAGTCGTGTTATTTCTCAGTTTGCGAATTGAATTTGTAAGCTCTCGAATTTCTGCTTGATTTTTTTTTTCATTATCTCAGTCTCTATTAAATTTCTGTGATAGGCTTCAGAATTCCTTTTTTGTTTTGTCTTAAAATTCATTGAGGTCTTTAGTCAGTCGGTGGTGAATTCTGCAGGACTGAGTTCTTCCCTTGCAACATGTTTTCTTTTATCCCAGGGTGGGTTCAGAAATGTCATCTAGGAACTAAGACCTGGACTCAGAGGCTTTAGGAGTCTGCTTGGTACTTTATTTTATTGTGGCTGAGCTGGTACTCTTGTTGCAAAACAAAGCCCTTTGGATTCTTCTCTTTCCTTTCCTTAAGTGGAAGAAGGCTCTCCCTGAGCGATACTGACTATAGTTGGGGGAGGTGTGATATAGGCACTGGCTTGGCCAAAGCTTCTCATGTCTCTCTGGTCATGGTCATGTGCACCCCAAGTTCACTGGCTCAGACCCAGCACAGCCACAGGAATTGCCCATGAACTGCAGCTTTTGCTGTAATTTCTTTCTGCAGTAGGTGCCTTGGTTTGGGGCACCTACTTCAACCTTCTTGGTTGAAGAATGAACCCACAGACCACAGAGATCAGTAATAAGGTAGGATTTGTTAGAAACAAAGGAATAGGGAAGGAAAGAAAGGCACCAGACCGAAATGGGAGGTCCCCTCATGAATCTTTTGTCTAGGGGCAAATTGCTCCCTCTGTGGACACTGGCAGAATTCTGGCATTTGCTGTGTTCCCCTGTGCCAGGCAGCCCTGCGTTTCAAATCAGAGTACCCCAGTCACTTTCCTGTCTCTTTCCCCACGCACACAGATTCTCCACTAGGCGTGCTGAAGTGGCACTGGTGGGGCATGAGGGAGAAGTGGTGTGAGCAATGTCAGACTTTTCTGCCCTTGTCAGTACCTTTTCCTTTGATACAATGTTAAAATCAAGTTGTGTGATCACCTACCTGATTTTTTGCTCTTCCAAAGGTGGTTGTTTGTGTGGATAGTTTTCAATTTCGTGTTTGTGAGGAGAAATGATCAGTGGAGGTTTCCATTTGGCCATCTTGCTTTGCCCTCTTGACCACATTCTTGTATTTTCTTTTCTTTTTCTTTCTTTCTTTCTTTTCCTCTTTCTTTAATAATGATACTGAAGAGGTAAGTAATGTAATAGCTCTCTATATTTCTTTTCTGTTGTTCTGTACGGTAGCCATTAGCTGCTTTTGGCTATTTAAATTTAATGAAATAAAATTTAATTTAATAAACTTTCCTTTTTTGAGGTTTCAATTTTATTTTATTTTATTTTTATTATTGAATCATAGCTGAATTGTTTTCATCAAACTGATTAACATAGCCTTCATGGCATTTTCTTAGTTATTGTATGAAGACATTTGTATTCTGCATATAGTTAGATTCACCTGTACCCTTCTAAGGTGCACCGTAGGTGTGGCCCCACCAGTTACCCTCCCTCCACCCTAACCTCGCCTCTCCCCTCTTCTCCCTTGCCCTTTTCCCCATATTCTTGTGCTATAGTTGGTTTATAGCCTTCATATGAAAGCTATACATTAGCTTCATAGTAGGGCTGAGTACATTGGTTACTTTTTCTTCCTTTCTTGAGATACTCTGCTAAGAAAATATGTTCTAGCTCCATCCATGTAAACATGAAAGAGGTAAAGTCTCCATCTTTCAATAAACTTTAATCATAACATTTTGATTGCACCCAAGTCACATGTGGTTAGTGGCTATCATATTGGACAGCACATATAGGCCATTTCTGTCACCTCAAACAAATCTATTAGTGCTGCCTAGGAGTCTTTGTTCTGTTGTCTGCCTACTTCTTTGACATATTTACTGTGTGATTATTACATTTTCAACATTTTATCCAAGACTATGAGATAAAGGAAATAAACTCTAAACAATTAAACATCATTTTTAAAAATGTTTAAAGATGATTGGTGTTCATTTTAAAGAGAGTCTCAAGAGAAGAAAAGTGTGATTTAAGGAAGATTGCCTTAAGCAGGTAGTGCTGTCTTAAGGCTAAGGTTGTGAGTGGGCTTTATGCACATGTTAAGGAATAGTAAAGGAGGGGTGAAGTGTGTCTGACAGGCAGTGCTATAGATATGGCCCTTGGTAGCCTTTAGTGTAGCTGCCTATAGCCAGACTGAATTAGCCATATGGTATATCACATAAGTAATAGACATATTCCCTTTGGCAGATTAAAAATATTAGGGGGATACATTTTGTAAGCAGAGGTTTCCTCGGAGAGACACATGTTCTTTTACCTCTAAAAAGCTTTTTTAAAAATTATTTTCCAGTATGATGTCAGAAAGCATGAAGTGGGTTGTTAATATTCTTCTTTTCCTCTTTAATTAGACAGACATTGCCTTGTATCTTGTGATATGTGTATATTATTTGTCTTAATTATCATTTGAGTTCTATAACTTTTACGGCACTTAACATTGCTTATTCAGGAAATATTTGTTGACAGTATCCTCTAATTTTAGTGTACTCTGTTGTACTTTCTGCAAGAGCTTTAAATTTTTGAAACATTAATGAAAAAAGCCCTGGAAAAAAAATCTTTTTTTTTTTTTTTTGAGACAGAGCCTCAAGCTGTCATCCTGGATAGAGTGCTGTGGCATCACAGCTCACAGCAACCTCCAATTCCTGGGCTCAAGCGAGTCTCCTGCCTCTGCCTCCCAATTCCTGGGCTCAAGTGAGTCTCCTGCCTTTGCCTCCCAAGATGCCCTAGAAGACTGAATGTTCCCCACAGGTTGTAGGCTTCCTCTTTTATAAATTGTCATTCGTACTGTTACTTTATTTCAGCTTATAGATATAGCAAAATGTGTTACTACTTGGGAGGCAGAGGCATGAGACTCTCTTGAGCCCAGGAATTGTATGTTGCTGTGAGCTGTGGGGGTTAGGGTGGAGGGAGGGTATACAATAACAGGACTACAGGTGCCTGCCACAATGCCTGGCCAGAAAAAATATCTTTTAATGTAGCCCTGAAAAAATATCTTTTAATGTTTTTAAACATTAATATTTTTATTAATAGTACTAACTTGATATTTTCAAAGGACAAGCTATTACTTTCCCAACCTTTCCACACCTGGTATCATTTCTTTGAGATGCCCTAGAAGACTGAATGTTCCCCACAGGTTGTAGGCTTCCTCTTTTATAAATTGTCATTCGTACTGTTACTTTATTTCAGCTTATAGATATAGCAAAATGTGTTATAAATATTTGGTTTCAATGTTAACTTTATGTCATAAAAGCTTTGACTTTGAATGCAGAGTTAACAATAAAAGTAGAGCACATTGAAAATTTAATAATTGCTTTTAACGGAAATACATATTTTCTGTAGATGGTGAATAAGAGCTGTTTAGCTTAATTTATACTTGACCAGAAAGGACCCGGAATTGTAAAGCGCTCACAATCTACTTTAAAAAATCATATGTTTTTTTTCCTTCTGTCTATTTAAAATGAAATATAAATTGCCATTCGGATGGCCAAATTGATTTCTTTAAAAAAAATCCTATTAACAGATAAAGTCAGTTACAGTGTAACACAGAATCTAGTCTTCGTTTTTAAAATAGAGTAGTTTCACAGAACTACTCTACTAGAACTCTTGTATTTCTAGAGTAGTCACATGAAACTACTCTGATATTCAGATATGTTAGGGAAAAAATGTGACTGGAAACTAATTTGAAAAGTTAAACAACAACAAAAGATAGAGTATTATGTCATAAAATTCTGAGGAAAATAACATTAAACTTATATAATTTTCCAATGGATATAAAGGTGAAGTTTAAGAAACTTCATTTTTAATTACAGTTGTCCATTTGCTGGGAATATAAACCTTGTGTTCCTGTCTATAACATCTGTTAGCATGAAGTTTATTTACTAAATATTTGGGTTTCTTTAGTTTCTGTTCAAAGATATTTTCTTCTTTTTGGGGGCAGAGCAGAGTGTTGCTCTGTCACTGGGCTGGAGTATAATGGTGTCATCACAGCTCACTACGACTTCAAACTCCTGGGCTCAAGCCGTCCTCCTGCTTCAGCCTCCCACGTATTTGGGACTACAGGCATGTGGCACCACACCCAGCTAATTATTTTTTTATTTTTTGTAGAGACGGGGTCTCAGTGTGGCTCAGACAGATTTTAACTCTGATTTTGAACTCCTGGCCTCATATGATCCTCCCGCCTCATATTTTTAGCTTTGTGCTCTTGAGTCTCTATTTGTATGGCTGCTTTTCCACCATGCTATGAATTTCTGAGGAGGGGCAAAGTATTGTGCCATAGTGGAACCTTATTATGGGATTCATAAGACAAGGTCAGAGTGCACGCTAAATGGATCTGAATTATAACAAGGGGATAGGGAAATTAATGCTTCAAATAAGTGAAAGGCATGAGCCTGTACTGCTCATTTTGGAAGATTAAGTATTTCACGTGTCTTTATGCATCTATGTGTTGGAAATATATATGAGATGCAGGTGTTTCTCTCTGTCTTCAGATTGCTGAGATTCCACTTGGAGAGAAACATCTATAATATCGTAAATAAATTATACCGCTGGCTATTATCTACTTAAGTTCCTAAGGTATGTGGTGTAGATAATATGACACTATTATATACTGTGGGCTCTGTTAATCTAGCCATACAAGAAGTATTCCACGTGCAATTCTGGGTACCACAGTACACGGTAGGCATATGAGAGACAGAGACCTAGAAAACAAGTAAGTAAATTAAACAAAAGTATAATCAGTCCAATAAAGAAAAATAGGGACTGAGAATCATGAACAGAGAGCTTTTCTGATGTAGACTAGTCACAGAAACTCTCTGAATGGTGACGTTTGAGAGCAAAAGGAGAAGCATGGATAATGTTGCTGGGTCTGTAGCACATCTGAGGGCAGCAGAGATCCTGAGATGCAGATGTTGCAGCAGAGGGGTTGAGAGAGGTGGTAGAATCCAGAGGCCATCAGTGGGTAGGCAGTGCCAGTGAAGAGGGAAGACCCGAGGAGGTCCTGGTAGGGAGCCTGGATTTTTACTCTGAAGAAGTGAGAGGCAATTTAAGAGTTCCAAGCAGGAGATGAGCTATTCTAGTTTACCTTTCTAAAAGGATCACTCAAAAAAGCAAAAATAAATAAAAAAAACTAAAAGTATCACTCCTGCCTAATAGAGGGAGGGGAGAGGAGATTTGGAGGTGAGATAGGAGGCCCTGGCAGTTTCAGAGGAATTATGAAGGTGTAAAACTGTAGCAAGATAGTGGGGCAAGGGGTGGGTAGAATTTAAAGATAGGTAGGAGGTAGAAACCGTAGGACCTTTTGATGGATTGGATGTGGGGTCCAAATGGGAAGGAAGAATCAAGAATGACGTAGTGTTTTGACTTGAGCAAATACACGGAGGACTGGCGGAGGAGGATGGTACTGATTTGATATGAAGTTTGGTACGTTTGCGATACCAAGCAGGAGGCTAGATATGTGAGTCTGGAGCTTAGTGGAGAAACGTGGAGTGGGGATATTTATTTGTTGTTTATGTGTGGATTATATGTAAGCCCTGAGACGGATGAGATCCCATGGAGGGTGGGAGTCAGTGGAGGGGGAGTAATGGTGTAGAAGTGTGCTCGGAGCAAGTTCTGAGAGTCTCCATGTCCAGAAAGGGTCTACACATGATCCAGAAAGAGAGGAGGAGCCAGTGAGGAGGGGGAGAACCCACAAGGGGGAACCTAGGAGAGGAAGAGCGTTTCCAAAGAAGGAAGTGGCAAACCACATAGCGTGCTAGTGTGCGGCGTAAATAATGTCTGTTTTGTCTTCAATAAAATTGGAAAACTTGAGAAAAATATGGTTCAAAATGAAAAACTATGATCCACCTATATTAGATTCCAGCCTTGTCTGCCATGACAGCTCATGGAATAAGACATTGCTACTTAACTAAACCGATCTGTTTACAGGACTAAGAGACTGGCTAAAAGATATGGAATGATATAGTCAGATTTGCTCCCCCTAAGAAGTGGGAAGAAAATAACAGATAACATAAGATGACACAATAGGTTTTAATATATAAAATCTTTAGACCTCAAAGTGGTGACTGAAAGAAATTAGAAATATTTAAAATATTTACTCCAAAATACATTTCTTTGACATATTTTGGGATGGCTGCCACAGAATAAGGCTTACTGAAAATACTAGTCCTAAACTGTTATACCCAGGAGTCTCTCACAGACAATGCTGCCAGACAAGTTTAATTTAAAGAGGAGTCCTTTCATTGAAGAGCCAGCTGGCGACTGCCTCAGTGTCCCAACATGGGGTTTCTGAAAGCAGCCCCAAGTTGTGTGTGGCTCTGGTTTTTAGAGGGCAAAATTTTCCAGGGGGCAAGCAAGTGTTATTACAGAAGCGAAAATAGCAGTTAAAGGGGTAAGGGGGTAGGGTGGTTAGTCATTTTACACAGTGCTGTGATCACCCGGCCTTACCAAATAGGTACAAACCACAGTGTCCTAGGGGGAAATGCAGGGAGGGGAACTAACAGGCAAGGGTCTTAAAGGACATGATCATAACAAGCTTTACTCACTAGGGCCACAATCACAAGCAAATGCATTTACAGTTGCACAATGGGAGGGCAAACAAGAGCAACTAGTTTTGAAGGTAAAAGGGAGTAAATAGTAAAATGGAGTCAAGCATGTGTTTTTATCATTTCAATATCATATAGGGTTGATATGAAGATCACCTTAACATAATCATAAAGATTGTTGTCAGGAGGGTAGTTAGTGACTTTCTACACAATACTAATAATTCTAACTGTTCTAATCAGATACACTTAAAATACCATGCAACAGGCAGGGAGGCAAGTGGAACCAGTTTTTTTTTTAAAAGCAATAAAATGTAACCAAACAACAAAACAGAATCAGGCCTGCTTTTCTTTCACCCTAACTACACTACAGAATATATATCAAAAGAGATGTGATTAGAGATTTGTTTCTGACTCTTAGACTGCTGGGGAAGAAACTGCAAAAAGTCTTAGGGTTCCACTTGCTAGCCTAGGTCCTCCTAGATAATCAGGTGGTGCAGGATTTCCTGTTGGCTCCAGGGGAGGGAGTCTGTGCAGTATTAAACAGTATCTGCTCTGTCTATATAGAAATCTCAGAAGAAATTGAAAACCTGAATAGAAAAATTTCCCAATAAGCAGTGTGGCTGCAGCCGAGTCCACAGGTGGCCCCCCACACAATTGATTATTGGGAACATTCACTTGGATTGTCCAGAGCTCTGTGAAGGAGTAGGCTTAGTTAAAGTGATGATGGTAGTCTACCATTGTCCCTTCATTTGCTTGATAATGGTCACTATTGCCTCTGTTTGCTTCTTTATCTTGGATTAGTTTTTGAGATATCTTTCAGGTCCTGCATTCCAGGAACCAACCCATCCAGACCAAAGAGGTGACTCAGATGGTCTTAGAAATTCCACCCAAGGTTCTGCATTCCAGTAACTGGCTCACCTATACATGACCCAATTTATTAGAAATGCAGTCCACAGCTGCAGTAACAACATATTACTCAAATTCTCTTCCTACAAGAAACCTGGTCAGGCCAACACTGGAACATCCGTAATCCCAACAACTCACCCTATACCACTTGAAAGTCTGTGCCCACCTCTAGGCAGAAGCAGTTCCAGAAGATCTCAGAACCTCTGTTCCTAAAAATAGAATGTGGGGAGTTGTGGGAAAGTGATCGTCAAACCTTAAGTACTCTCTTAGCATAAGCATTTTAGTGAGGTAGCCATTTAGAGGAACTGGGCCAATAAATCAAATGGATTAAGTCACAGGTCAAATATCAGATCAATGGCTAAGCCAAAGGTCTGGAAGTTGAATCTCAGAAGAAAGATTAAAGCCCCATGGCTCTGGAGTATTAGAGGCAGTTACTCCTGGAATGTTGTAGAGTGTGGACTTTCCACCCTGTCTAGGGGCCCCTCTGCCGTTTTAAAAGGGTCTGGGATATTTCTTCTAGGTTTTCCTAAAGGTCCTGGGACAATGTGTGGAAAAAGTGGAAGGAGGACCCCAAGTCCTGTCCCGATGTCCAACAGGCTGGAATGTTGATCTTACTCTGACTGTAGTGGGTCTGAACATTGATTAAGCGAAGGATAGAATTTTCCTTGTTTTTCTGGTTCTGTTAAAGCAGTCATACTAGGTTACAGAACTTTTCCAGCAGATGGCCCTCTCACCTTTGCAAAGCCACCAACAGATGATCTCTGATCTTTGTGGTAGCATGCCCTGCCACCTCCTGAGCCACACCACACCCTGAGCTGCTTAAAAAGAGGCTCTTGCCCCACTACAGCACTGTTGCCATTTCCATGTTCAGTGGCAGTCCATCAGCTTGCAAATGCTCTTAATAAATCTCTGCTGTTAACTCTAATAATTATAGTACTTGGGGATTGGCAAGAGGAGGGTGTTGACTTCTGAGAAAATCAGGGTCATTTTTTTGATTCTTGGTGACAGAAATGAGACTGAAGTTAGGTTGAGAGATGGCTGGTGAAGAAATGCTGACCATGCCTGTGATGCAATTGTGTGAGACCTTTTTCTATAAAAGAAAGGAGAGGGACGGACACTAATTGGAAGACTACCTGGGTCTAGTGAATGGAATTCAGTGAAAAAATGGATAAACTTAAATCAATGAGAGTTATAAGAAGAAGGCAACTGGAATTGGCCCTTGCAAGATGAAATCATCTCAGTTATTATACAGGAGGCAGTTTGATGATGGGGACCATATTGAGTGAAGATACAAAATTAGCAGTGAAATTTATAGAATCAAAGGCAGATAAAAGACTTACTAATGAGGACTAATTTAACTAGCATTGAGCGGTAGTGGCAGGTATTTAGAGTGGGAACAGATGATGCAGGCCTGAAGTGTAACATTAATTCTTTCTCCCCATATATTGGTTATCAAATTAGTTTGTATTTAAAATGAATAATTTCATTGGTGCTTTTCCCCTAAACTAATGATTTTTGATTTGATACTATTATAAGAAACTTATAGCTACTAATATGTAAGATGTCTAAAACCGGATATTTCCTTTTCTACAAATTTCTTTTAATAGTAGATTTTTGTTTTCATTACATCACATACTAGAATGTGTTATTTTATTTTATTTGTTTTTTTTGAGACAGAGTCTCATTGTGTTGCCCTCGGGAGAGTGCTGTGGCTTCACAGCTCACAGCAACCTCAAACTCTTGGGATTAAGTGTTTAGCTCTTTTTAGCTGGGACTACAGGCACCTGCCACAACAACCAACTATTTTTTTTTTTTTTTTGAGGGGGTTGTTGTCATTGTTGTTTGGTAGGCCCAGGCTGGGTTCAAACCCTCCAGCTCCTGTGTATGTGGCTGACGAGCTGCAGACTCTGAGTATGTGTGATTTTAAATTTATAGTTCTGTTATCATCCTTTCATCTAAAGATCAAAAACTCTTTTTTCTTATGTTTTGACATCATTGTTATTATAATATGGTTTTATTTTTATTTGGAATGCTTTCTCTTTACATTTTATGCCTTTGAATATGTTATAGCTAAAAAGGGACTAGGAGAATAGATTGCTAAGTTTTTTCTGTTATCTAATATTAGAAATGTGAATAAATGATTACTTTTAAATACACAGTTCCTTCAAAAAGTCAGTTCCCAGAAAATATACATATTAATGGTTATATTTTTAAGTTTAATAGATTTTACAGTGTGAACATGATTTAGTTTCTGAATTCCTTGGTCCAGTTGTGTAATTTAAGATGGGCCCGTGACTGTGCTGTGGGTGTGTGTTTGTTTGCCCTGCAGGGCCTGCTGATTGCCTTGCCCTCCTCCTACCCCCGACACACACACCAGAGCTGCTCATTTGAAGTCTTTAGTCACCTTGTTAAGGGTAGGTGAAAATGAAAGCTTAAGATAAGCTATAACTATATTCAGCATTGGTGATATATTACTCGGACAGAGGAATATAAATTGGATCTGGATATTACACAGTATTAAAGCTGACCTTCTAAGTTTGAGGGTGAAATTTGTTAGTTTGCCACCTGTGAGCAGGGATGTATTTTTTCCCCCATGTAAGAAGCTTCTATATTGATTTTAAGCAAAATGTATTTTTGTTTCCCATGGCATTCATGTAAGTTCATTCTTTTGAGTAATTAAAAATAAATTATTTACTTATTAAAGACGTGTAAGTTCATTATATGAAAATAAGAAAATGTACAAAAGTACAATCAAGAAAAATGTATAATATTCCTACTTAAATAGACACTGTAATTTGGGAGGAAGAAAGGGACTGGGAGAGAGAGAATTTTTTTTCACAGAGGAAGTCCTCTTGTCTAATGCTATTGCTTAATTTTTTAAAGAAGTTTGTTAGCATGAAGTCATAAAATAAACCACTCACATATCTCCTAACCAGTTTTTAGAATTAATACATGGACATTATTTCTCTAGACAATTCATATAGGCAAAGGCTGATTGCATAAACCAACCCATAGTCGTTGTCTTTCTGGGTGTTGATGTTTTAAAGCAGAACAGGAACCTAGAGGCTCTTAAAGATTATCTGAGTATAGAATTATTTTTTTTAAAGTCTTTTTGTACTTTAACTTACATTTGTGCTCACATCTTCCTTAGCAGTTTTTGAAAATATATTTTTTTGTGCTTTCCCAAAGCATCAGGCTTAGTTTTCATGGAAGCAGCAACTCTTTTCCCAATTATGTTATCTGTTTACATAATATTAATTAAATTACATAAATACAATAGTAGGTACAACTGCCATAAGCAGATTTGGAAACGAACTCAGCTGGTCTTTGGGGGGGGGATCAGAAGAATGTGGATGTATTAGAGAGTAGAAAGTAAGACTGGAATGTTGAATATTCGTTTTGCCTTGGGCATTAGTTTGTCTTTTACGCTGGAATTGAAAAACAGCCTGTAACTGAATGAGCTGAGTTGGTATAGAATGATTCAGAATGTGTCTGTTTAGCTATGCACACATGCATACATTTCCTATTTGTGAACAAACCTATTTTAAAGTAAGAATAGAAAATGCCTGTATGCCATTTCTACCTTTTTTTTTTTTCCTTTTTTTTTTTTTGCGACAGAGTCTCACTTTGTTACCCTCAGTAGAGTGCCATGTCGTCACAGCTTCCAGAACCTCAAACTCTTGGGCTCAAGAGTGCCTCTTCCCTTCCAGGTAGCTGGGACTATACAGGTTCCCAGCACAATGCCCAGTAATTTTTTAGAGATGGGGTCTTCCTCCGGCTGGTCTGGAACCTGTGAGCTCAGGGCAATCCACCTGCCTTTACCCCCCAAAGTTTTAGGATTACAGGTGTGAGCCACCACTCCCAGCCAACCATTTCTACCATTTTAACTTAAGATATGTGAGCAACTTTTCACTTCTGCAAGTGTAGGCTTTATTTTCTTTTGGTGTGAATTTGTTCTTAGCCTGCGGCTAGCTTCTTTGTTCTTCTAGCATCTTTTGCTTATTTTTGTCATTGTGTTTATTCCACACTGTGTGGTGTCCCAGATGTCATCCAGAAAGTCGCTATACACGGGGAAAATGGGAAATTGTAGATAATGCACCTTTATTTACAAAAAGTATTCATTACAAGGTTTTGCAACCAGGTGGCTAACACATAGAGAATATTTTGTAAATACTTTGTAAAACATGTATCACGCATAGACAGACACCTTATGGGTGACTTTTGAGACACCCGGTATTTTAATTGTTTATTGGCCTCTTCTCTTCCTTCAGATTTCTCTCATCAGCTCTTTAATCCCCTATTATATTTATTTTCTTGGTTCTTACAACCTCTTTTCTTTTTAACTTCTGTAATCAAGATTTCATTCCCACAGGAAAATTCATAAACTTCCCTTGAATTAATTTCTTTTTTTTTTTTTTTTTTTTTTTTTTTTTGAGACAGAGCCTCAAGCTGTCACCCTGGGTACAGTGCCGTGGCATCACAGCTCACAGCAACCTCCAATTCCTGGGCTCAAGCGAGTCTCTTGCCTCCGCCTCCCAAGTAGCTGGGACTACAGGC
>CAUYRH010147131.1:0-19509 GCA_963574655.1 Perodicticus potto | reverse complement strand
AGTCCATTCATGGAATTGAGGCCTAGGAAATTCACATGAAATTGACCTAGGCATAGAAAATGGGGGTTCCACATTTAGTCCTAAGTGTAAAGTGAAGGATACACCAAGGCACAGGTGTCTCCTCGGCAGTTGTCCAGCCTTTTTGGCTATTGGAGCCTCCGGTGGGGGTTGGAGGTTCCCCTCCTGGCCTGTCATCCAGCCCGCTGGTTCTTCAGCTGGCTGCTGCAGCACCGACACCGCCAAGGAGGAGGGAGACCCTGTCTCTTAAAAAAAAGAGCAGGCATGGTGCCCGTAGCTCAGTGAGTAGGGCGCCAGCCACATACACCGAGGCTGGTGGGTTCGAGCTCAGCCAGGGACTGCGAAACAACGACAACTGCAACCAAAAAAAATGGCTAGGCATTGTGGCAGGCGCCTATAGTCCCAGCTACTTGGCTGAGGGAAGAGAATTGCTTAAGCCCAAGAGTTTGAGGTTGCTGTGAGCTGTGACGCCACGGCAGTCTACTGAGGGCGACATAATGAGACTCTATCTCAAAAGAAAAAAAGGGAAAAAAAAAAGAGCAGAGGGCAGGCCTGGTGGCTTCTGCATGTAATCCCAGTACTCTGAGAGGCTGAGGCAGGAGGATTCCTTGAGCTCAGGAGCAAGAGTGAGACTCCATCTCTTCTAAAAATAGAAAAACTGAGCCAGGCAAGGTGGCAGGCATCTGTAGTCCCAGCTACTCAGGAGGCTGAGGCAGGAGGATCGCTCGAGCCCAGGAGTTTCAGTTTGTTGTGAACTAGGCTGACACCATAGCACTCTACCCAGGGTGACAGGGTGAGACTCTGGCTCAAAAAAAGAGTCCAATTCAGTGATGTTAAATCCATTCACAGTGTTACCCAGCCAGTCTCTCTAGAACTCTTCCTCTTGCAAAATGGAAACTCTGTCCCCATTAAATACAAACTTCTAACCATCCCCACTTCCAGTCCTTGGCCACCACCCTTCTGCGGGCCTCTGTGAATCTGACTACTCTGGGGACCTCCTGGGAGTGGAATCAGAAAGTATGTGACTTTTTGTAACTGGCTTATTTCACTTAGCAGAATATCCTCCAGGCTTATCCGTTTCGGAGTGTGGTCAGCATGGCGACCTTACTAGGGCTGACTAATGTCTTGTCATATGGGTAGAGACAAACGTTTTGTTTATCTGTTTCTCTGTAGATGGACGCTTGAGTTACATCTACCTTTTGGCTACTGTAAATAGTGCTCATGTGAACACAGATGTGTGAAGATCCCTTCTGGTCCCTGGTTTCACTTTTGTTTGTTTTTGTTTTCTTTTTTGGTTGTACTTGTCATTGTTGTTTGACAGGCCTGGTCTTGATTGAACCTCCCAGCTCTGGTGTATGTGGCTGGGGCCCTAGCCGCTGAGCTACAGGTGCTGAGCCATCACTTCTTTTTTTACTTTTATTTTTTTTGAGACAGAGTGTCACTCTGTCACCCAGAGTAGACTACCATGGCCAGTTTTTGTATTTTTAGTAGAGACAGGGTCTCACTCTTGCTCAGGCTGATTTCAAACACCTGAGCTCAAGCAATCCACTCGCCTTGGCCTCTCAGAGTGCTGGGATTATAGGTGTGAGCCACTGTGCCCAGACTTATTTTTGATTTTTTGAGGAACGGGCTTAGTTCTTTGAATTCTCAAGGCATTCCTCATGCAGATAGGTGAGGAGACTGACTCTTGGGGTCGTTAATTAACTTGACAAAGGTCCCAGCAGAAAAGGCCAGGGCTGCATGCAAACCCAGATGCCACCTGTAGGCTACGCCTATGCAGTGGGGCTCCCTTGCCTCTCTCTGATCCTTTCCTGGGGACTTGGGTTGATGGGAAAGGCCGGCTTGGCTTGGGTGGGCTGCAACACTGGTGGGCCCAGTACAACATGAAAATGCAGGGTTCCTTGCTCAAATGCAGAAAGACAGTTTTTTCCTTATTTCCCTGGCCTTTCTCTCAACTTGCCATGCTGTTTATTTGCTTTTTCATGTCGTGCTTCCTCGAGCATGGGGATCCTGGTTGGGGAAGGCAGACCTGCATAGGCACTGCATTCCTGCCCTGCGGGTCTGTGCGTGGAGCGTGCACCTGATACCTCCTTCCCACTAGCACCCAAGGGTGCCGGGCACAGTGGTCACCTGGTGGGTGCAGGGACCTGGGGCCTGAGAAGGAGGAGGCCCCTTGCATGGCACTGTGCCCTGTGACTTTCTTAGGAAACACAAATTCAACAACAAAATTTGATTAAGAATTTCAAATCAGCAACTACAGGGCATTAAGCCCAGAGTGTGGGGTCCCTCTTTCTGTTCAGTTGCTGGCCCTGCCATTTATTAGCCATGGAAACCTGGGAGAGTGCTCCATCTTGAGGCCCTGTGAGCTCTGACTGAGACAGCGACAGTGTAGTGACAGTTTAGCTCATTCGGCTCCTGGGGTGAGGTGAGAGTGCAGAAAAGGGCTCTGCCCCACAAGACCTCATGGGGCTCCTCTGGGGTACAGGACTTATCTTGAACCACCTGCCCTCCCCATCGGTGGCAGCTAGTACCATTGTACGCAGAGGTTGGTGTGGTGGTTATTTTTCATTCCCCTAAATACCAGCCTCTCATGGGGCTGTGCTGTGGGCCTCAGTTGCACCCCCCTCTTCTTGGTGGCCTGTGTTTTACTCTCTGCTGTCCAGCTGGCCAGGCTGCAGGGTTCCTCGGAGTGTTTGTGGGGTTCCCAGCCATACCTCCTCTTGACTCTTGGTCTTTTGAGACTTTGGTCTGCTCTGCTCCCAGCTCTGCCCTTCCAAACGTGCCTCTTCCCCTCCAGAAAGAAGTGCAGATCAAGTTCCATGTCCTGCTGACCTCCTACGAGCTTATCACCATCGACCAGGCCATCCTGGGCTCCATTGAGTGGGCCTGTCTCGTGGTGGACGAGGCCCACCGGCTCAAGAACAACCAGTCCAAGGTAGGTGGTGCTGGCCATGGGGCGCAGGGAGCCTGCCAGACCCCAGAGCTGCCCTGGGTGAGTGGCTGCCCTGCGCCCTGACGGGAGTCCCTCTCTTCCCCTAAGTTCTTTAGGGTCCTGAATAGCTACAAGATCGATTACAAGCTGCTGCTTACGGGGACCCCCCTTCAGAATAACCTGGAGGAACTGTTCCATCTCCTCAACTTCCTGACCCCAGAGAGGTTCAAGTGAGTCACCGGGCCAGGAAGGGATGTAGGTGGTGGGGCGAGGGGCTTTCTTGGTGCTGACACCTGTTGAGCCTTGATTTCCTCATAAGCAAAATGGGAGCACCAGCTGTGTGTTCTCCTCTGTGACCTCCTGCAGGGGGGCGTGGCACCAGCATATGCCGGGTGCCTGGGAAACACCAGCTGCTGCTAATGCCTAGCTTTCCCTTTACCTCTGCCCCACAAGACCTTATGGGGCTCCTCTGGGCCACCAGTCCTGGCTCCCACATCCCCAGCTCGCTCCTTTACTTCCAGTGATACCCAAGTGGCTCATGTGGGCACAGTGAGGGCAGGCAGGGAGCTGGGCCTGGGTCCGGGGTGGTAGAGATAGAGCCCCAGAGCCTCAGCCTTCTGCCTTATTCTGCTTGGGTTGAAGAGAGCTGAGTTTGGAATTAGGAGGCGTAGATCTGAGGGCAGCTTTTATTTTTTTTATTTTTTTATTTTTTGTAGAGAAAGAGTCTCACTTTATTGCCCTTGGTCGAGTGACATGGCGTCACACAGCTCACAGCAACCTCCAACTCCTGGGCTTAGGCGATTCTCTTGCCTTAGCCTCCCGAGTAGCTGGGACCACAGGCGCCCGCCACAACGCCCGGCTATTTTTTTGTTTTGCGGTTCGGCCGAGGCTGGGTTTGAACCCGCCAACTTCGGTATATGGGGCCGGCGCCCTACTCGCTGAGCCACAGGTGCCGCCCCTGAGGGCAGTTTTTGCATGGCCTTGGGGGCCCATTAGGCTCAGCTTATTTGTAATCTGGTTAATACTCTCTGACATGGGAAGGCTTTAAGGATGAAAGGATCCCACACGTCTGGGAGAGAGAAGGGTGTGTGCAGGGTAACATAGGCTCAGAAGTTGAGATGACACTCAGGGCAATGCCAGGGTTCCCCAACCCACTAGCCAGCCGACTGGACCCTGCACCCTGCACCCCCAGCCCCAATCCTGACTCCCTCTGCAGAGGGCTTGGCCTGCTCTGGTCCTCTGCTCCAGTGCTTATCTCAGCTCTTTGTTGCAGCAACCTGGAGGGCTTCCTGGAGGAGTTTGCTGACATCTCCAAGGAAGACCAGATCAAGAAGCTGCATGACCTCCTGGGGCCACACATGCTCAGGCGGCTCAAGGCCGACGTGTTCAAGAACATGCCAGCCAAGACCGAGCTCATTGTCCGTGTGGAGCTCAGCCAGATGCAGAAGTGAGTGATGGGGCTCACTGGGGCCCCACCCTGGAACAGCCTCCCCACTGCCCCACCCTGGCCTTGTCTCTTCTGCTACCCTCCTTGCAGCCCCAGCTTGGGATTCCTGGGGTACCTTGCTGGCCCCGCCCCAGGCTGCAGCTCACCTTTAGCCTATGCTTCCTTCTTAGGGCCTCTTGTCAGGTTTCAGTGACCAGAGTCTGGGCTGCCTGAGTTCTAGTCTGTTTCCTAGGAGCTTACAGGGTGATTCTGGGCCTGTGGCTGCACCTGTCAGGGATCCCCAGGTCTCCCTGTATATAGGTGCTTGGTCACCAGGCACCAGCCTCCCCGGAGAGCAGGGAGGAAGTGTCCCCGGGAGGCTGGGGTGCAGGGGTGCAGCCTGCCTGTACTGTGCCCCCTGCAGGAAGTACTACAAGTTCATCCTCACACGGAACTTCGAGGCGCTGAACTCCAAAGGGGGTGGGAACCAGGTGTCACTGCTCAACATCATGATGGACCTGAAGAAGTGCTGCAACCACCCCTATCTCTTCCCTGTGGCCGCTGTGGTAGGTGCCCGAGGTTGCCGTGTCAGGTGCTCTGTGGCACCTGTGCTAGGCTCTCTGTGGCCTTCATGGTAAATGGCCATGGCTTAGGCCCTTGGCACTTTCCCAACATTGATGACCTGGAGATGACAGGTATCCCCATTGTGCCAGGAGAACTCTCTGAACCTGGCCTGCCCACTGCTTGGGCAGGCCCTTCCCTTCCCTCTGCCTCTTCCCATGACCCACAAAGTAAGGGGGACATCAGGTGGTCCCAGCGTTCCCTCCAGCCTCAGCACCGTGGGACTCCAGGGCAGGATTCTGAGGGATGAACCTGGCCGCACTTGGTCACCAACGGAGGGAAGGCAGAGCCCTGGCATGGGACTCCTCTGTTTTTTCGTTTGTTTTTTTTGAGACAGAGTCTCATTATGTTGCCCTCGGTAGAGTGTTGTGGTGTCGCAGCTCATAGCAATCTCAAACTCTGGGACTTAAGCGATTCTCTTGCCTTAGTCTCCCAAGTAGCTGGGACTACAGGCACCTGCCACAATGCCTGGCTATTTTTTTTTTGTTGTTGTCATTATTGCTTAGCAGGCCGAGCTGGGTTTGAAGTGCATGTGGCTGGCGCCCTAATCACTGAGCTATGGGTGCTAAGCCGGGACTCCTGTTTTTAACCACTCCCAGGGTGAGTCCCAGGTGCAGCCATGGCTGAAACCCCAGGGTCTGACACGCCTGAGCTTAGATCCAGGCTGCTGCACTGTGGCCGCAGGGAAGTTTATGGTCAGTTCTGAGCCTCAACCCTTCCTCTGTAAAATGCCAGCTGGAGTGCCCTTGTAGCACTGGTGGGCCGAGTGCTGAGCCGGTGTTGGACCGCACAGTCGTCTCTGTCACTGCTGTTTGGGTTCAGGTTCTAATTTAAGCCTCTAAAACTTATGCCTCCATCCCCCCATGAGAAAGAGAGTTGCAGAGTCAGGCGTGGGAGGTTGTGCTGAGGATGACCCAGGCTTGCGGGCAACCCTGCTGAGTCTGGTGTGGCGGAGCCTCTGCTGAGACTTACCCTCTGCTTGACGTTCTGCCCAGCGTGGGTGGGAGTGGTGGCCCTGCCTGGATGCACCCTGCAGTGACCACAGTGACCAGGCCAAACTCCTGCTGGGAAGGCCGGCTTAGCTTCAGATTCTGTGGCATCTGTTCAGTCACTGATGTCTCCGTGAACAACCAGGGAGCAAGACTGAGGGCAGGGCTGGCAACCCTCTGAGCCCTGCCTGGGGATGCGGTGCCTGGAGCCAGGGCCCGTGCAAGCCACAGCCTATCCCTTACTGTTGAGTCTGGCTAGCTTGGGCCTGGGCCTCGGGCTCAGCCGGACAAATGGGCAGTCAGCCTATGCTAGACCCTTGTCTGTCCTCTGCGGCCTGTCTGGTGCAGAGTCAGAGAGGAGGGCAGCCTGCCTCACCCCACTTCTGCTGTGTCTGTAGGAGGCCCCTGTCTTGCCTAATGGCTCCTATGATGGCAGTTCCCTGGTCAAGTCCTCGGGGAAGCTCATGCTGCTGCAGAAGATGCTGAAGAAGCTGCGTGACGAGGGGCACCGAGTGCTCATCTTTTCCCAGGTGACTGACCCGTGCTGTCCCTGCCAGACCCCAGCTCTACATCCCACAGAGGCATCCTGTCTTGGTGCTTAAGGCTGCCCCTCAGGTGTCACAGCTGTGTGGGCTGCATGGTGTGTGTCAGGGGTCATCCTTGGGCCCTGGCAGGACCCTGCCCAGGAGCTGGCTGACTGCCAAGTCCAGGAGCTCAGGCAGTTTTCTATAAAGACTGGCTTCTCCTTGGGCGGTACTTTGGCTCAGTGGCTAGGGTGCTGGCCCCATATACCGAGGGTGGCGGGTTCAAACGTGGCCCCAGCCCAACTGCAACCAAGAAATAGCTGTGTGTTGTGGTAGGCACTTGTAGTCCCAGCTACTTGGGAGGCTGAGGCAAGAGAATCGCCTAAGCCCAGGAGTTGGAGGTTGCTGTGAGCTGTGACATCACAGCATTCTACTGAGGACGACAAAGTGAGACTCTGTCTCAAAAAACAAAACAAACAAACAAAAAAGACCAGCATCTCCCTGCCATTGCCTCTTCTAGCCTGCACATCCAGGCTGGCGTGCTTGCCCTCCTCTCCCCTGCTCTTCCCCTCTCCTGTAACTGGCATCTCATTAAGTAGGGGCCCTGGGGCTGGCTTGAGAGTAGCCCCTCTCTCCAACTTGATCCTGAAGGTTCACTGGCATTGTGGTGTTTTGAGCAGTCAGAGACAGAGCTGTCTGGCCTGGGATATTTGTTCATTTGTCCCTCTGTTCCTTTGTTTGTATCTGTTATGTGTCAGGCTCTGTGCTGGACACATGGGTATTGTGACGAATAAGTTAGCACTTGTTCTCAGCTGCCCTGTCTAGTTAGCTGTCTCTGGGGTCAGCTCTGTGTCGGAGGCTACGGTGATGGTCCTGCAGGGTCCTGGTACTAAAAATGTTCCCTCGTGGGGTGGCATCTGTGGCTCATTGAGTAGGGTGCTGGCCCCATATGCCGAAGGTGGCATGTTCAAACCCAGCCTCGGCCGAACTACAAAACAAAAAAATAGCTGGGCGTTGTGGCGGGCACCTATAGTCCCAGCTACTCGGGAGGCCGAGGCAAGAGAATCGTCTAAGCCCAGGAGTTGGAGGTTGCTGTGAGCTATGTGACGCCATGGCACTCTACCGAGGGCGATAAAGTGTGAGACTCTGTCTCTACAAAAAAAAGAAATGTTCCCTTGTGGTTGGACCAAGCTAGGAGCACTGCTGATCCCAGATTCTGGGGTACTTGGGAGCTGAATGCTGCACAAATGTCAGCTGAAAGCTGCACAAGCTGCCTGAGGCAGGCTGAAGAACCCGGGGAGCAGGCCATACTTGGGAGCAGGAACTGACCAAGCAGTCAGTTGGCCTGGAGCCAGCCTTACTCCCTGCTACCTCTGCCAGTGTGAGACATGAGTCTGGGCTGAGGGCTGGGGAGACCAAGTGGAGGAACCACACCACTGCTAGAGATGTGCCCAGGGTGAAGCCAGGGAAGATCGCTTGAGGCCAGGAGTTTGAAATCAGCCTGAACCAAAAAAGCGAGACTCTGTTTCTACCAAAAATTGAAAAACATTAGCCAGATGTGGTAGTGCACACCTGTAGTTCTTGCTACTCGGAGGTTAAGGTGGGAGCTGTGATCATGCCATTGTACTTCAGCCTGGGTGACAGAGCAAGACCTTGTCTCTAAAAAAAGAAAAAAAAAAAAACCCAACAAACCCAAATGAGCCTATAAGCTCTAATTCCAAAAGCCATACAAAACCAAACAGTAAGACATCCATAAAACAATAAGTAGAATCCAAATGGAAAGAAGAGCAGGATAGCCCAAGAAGACTTTAAATAAACAGGTTTGTTTATAATCTATAATCTCAGTTACTTGAGCCCATGAGTTTAAATCCAGCCCCAACTCTTAAAATAATAAAACAAACATGTTTAGGATACTCAAAAATAATGGAGCAACTGATACTCAGTAAAAACAAGAAATTAATTAAGCAAAATCTGAAGAAATGAAATAACAACTGGGTAGAAAAATAGAACTGAAGGAAAAGTTGATTTCAAAGACTGGATAGACTGAGCACTGTGTAACAGAGGTCTGAGGCACTGGGCCCTGGTGCAGAGAGATCTACCCTGAATGCAGCAGAGAGAGAAAGATAAAACTGAGAGAGAACCAGAGGGTATCCTGAGAGGCTCCAACAGTCATCTGTTTGGAGTAGCAGAAGAACAAATGGAGGAAGAGGTGAAGAAACTGGAGTCAGTGAGAGTTTCCAGAGATGTGAAGTCTCAGATCTGGAGTATACTCTGTGTGCCAAGCGAGAGAAATATAAGTAACCTCCAAATACAGGTGGTTTAGACCTGGTACCTACCTAGGAAAGGCAACTCTGACATCTCCTTTGCTATAGCAGGTGGTAGAGACTATAGCAAAATCTCCAATACAGGGAGGGAAAATGTCTGCTGATAGTTTTATATCCAGCTAAACTCTCTCTCAAGAACAAAGGGCAATATCCAGGGTCATAGGAGCTCAGAAAAGACTGCATTTCTCTTCTCATGAGGAGAGGGATAAAATTAGGGAAGACATCACGGAGGAGGTGATATTTACGTTCCCCAGGCAATAAGGGGGAGGCTTTCCAGGAACAGAGGTAGTTTGGAATGGCTGGAAGGTATGAAAGAAGCCTTGGTCCTGCTGAACCTTGAAAACAGGCTAAAGAGCTGGGATTTAATTCTGTGCAGGGTGAGCCGGGGTGGGAGGGCTCATGTCAGAGCCGTTTTAGGCAGATGGCTGCGGGCTGGTGTGGAGGCTGGATGGGCTCTGTGGGGGTGAGGTTGGAGGCCACGTTCTTTCCAGAGTCCTATATCAGGCCTCCCTGGGTCTCAGCTGCCTCCCCATTCCCCACTGCTCTAACTGTGGTGGGGTCCATGTCTACAGCCCCATGCAGCTCCTTCCCCTGTGGTGTGTCTTCACATGTCCCTCTCCCGTGCAGATGACCAAGATGCTGGACCTCCTGGAGGATTTCCTGGAGTACGAAGGCTACAAGTATGAGCGGATTGATGGTGGCATCACTGGGGGCCTCCGGCAGGAGGCCATCGACAGGTTCAACGGTACCTCTGCCCGAGGGTTCTCATGGGGACCCTGTTGGTATCTTTACCCTGGCTGGGTTCTTAGCCAGACCACCTAACTAATGTTGCCACCAGGCCACCTAACGGCTGCCCGAATGGCCAAAGAAAGCTGAGTGCTTCCTGGGTCAGAGCCATTCCTCCCAGTCTCAAATGCTGAAGGGATTTCTTCCATGGAAACTTCTGGGGGTCTGTTGAAATTTTGAGGGCCCAGTAGATCATACCTGTTCTACATGGAATTAGAAATAGAGAAGGAGGAAGACAGATCGAGGAGGAAATTTTTGCCTCTGTCACCAGAGGAGGCTGGTGTTGAGGGTTTGCCTAGCACCCGCTGGCCTCTAATGGTGCCGGGTAAACCCCAGTTACAAGAAATGCTGGACGGTGCCAGAGCCTGTGCTCATGCACAGGCAGGAGGTACAGAGCCCTTGTGCTCTCTGGGGCCATGTCCAGGGGCAGGAGAGAGCGGGAGTAGGGCGCACATGGCTGCATTGCTCTCCCAGACTCACCTGTCTGCTTAGCCCTTCCTGCCTAGGTGGCAGAGGCGAGGGGGAAGCTCCCCTCATAGTGAAGGACACCCCTGGAGCAGGGAGTGGCCAGCTGAACTGGTGGCCTCCTCAGTGGCAAGTTTGCAGCAAATGGTGACAAGCTTTGTGTCCCTGGGGCTTGTGGGCCATTTCCCAGTGTCTACCCTTGGAAAAGTGCTGCAGCCACACTGAGGATGCTCAGAGCAGTAGTTCTTCTTGCCCACTCATGTGAGAAACACAAGGGAGGCACAGTGGGTGCAGAGTTTGAGGATCTAGATGTGGCCCAGGCTACATGTGGGAGCAGGAGTGACTGAGGCATTGGGGAACTGGGTGGCTGTGTGCAACTTTGGTGGGAGCTGTGGTCAGTCCTGGTCACTTAAGGAAGGGCCCTGATGGCCTGAGAATCAGCCATCCCCTGACAATGGGGATTGCCCAGTTGAGCAGGACCCTAGGCCCTGGAGCTGTGTCCTTGTGTGTTCCCTGGCCACCTTGCAGCATCAGCAGCCTGGGAGAGGCTGGGCTGGTGGGTCTCTGGGGGACATGGAGGACTGAGCTCTTAGTGTATCATGGTGGCTGACGCTCAGGAGCAGCTCTGCCTGTATTTGCTGGCTGTTTGAGCTTTGTCTTTAATTGACTTCCTCATTCTAACTCCTTCCCATGGGGCCTGGGCTCAGAGCACCATTGGGGGCTAAATGGGCTCAGGTTGGGCCTGTTCCAGTCCCCGAAGGCAGGCGTGGCCGCCCCTTTATGATGGGGCCACTGGCCTTGTCCTGCTTCTTTGTCAGGGAACTGTTGCCGCAGTTCTCACCCCCTGCTCTCCTTCCCGCCCTGCTGCCATCCCTGCCCCTGGCCCGGTGTGCTCCCATTCATCCCCCCTCCTGGCCTCTCTCCCCAGCCCCTGGGGCACAGCAGTTCTGCTTCCTCCTTTCCACCCGGGCGGGTGGCCTGGGCATCAACCTAGCCACGGCAGACACGGTCATCATCTATGACTCGGACTGGAACCCGCACAATGACATCCAGGTCTGTGCCTCTCCCCACAGCCTACGCCTCTCAGTGGGCCCCTCGTCCTTGGCTTTGGGCAGGTTCCCGATTCTTCATACTCTCTGGTGTGACCCCCTTGCTTCCCCTGGTTCTGGGGGGCCTCCCTCCCCTGTAGAAGTTTAGCTTGGGCCCCTGTCCCTCCAGCCCCCTCATTGTTCAGAGGAGGAAATGGGCCCAGAGAGGGCAGGGCAGTACCCAAGGGCACACAGCAGTCTGTGTTGGCTACTGACCCTGGTCCTTCCCACCATTCTTAGGGCCAAGGCCATGGAGGGCAGCGGGATTAGGGAGTCTTGGGACCCAGATAGTTTTGAAGGGGATGAGGGGCATAGAGGGGGAGCCTGTTGGAGGTGGTGGACAAGGTGAGATGGGAGGCTTGGAGGGACTAAGGCTGTGGGAATAGAGCCACCTTGATGTCCCTTGGACACCCCACTTGGTGATGGGAACATACATTTGACACATACGTGGGAGCACACAAAATCATGTCTCTCACTCGTGTGTGCACCCATGTGCATTCAGTCACACATTCACACAGTTAACGCTGGGATCACATCAGGAGGGGACGCAGAGTCTCAGGCATGTGCTTGTTTTACACTGTGCAGTTTTAGGCCCTTGCTGCCCTCAGAAGGTGGCTGTGTGCCTTCAGCTCGTCATGCTGTCCCGTTACTGGCTCACTCAGAGGGGGCTGCAGCTCCCCAACTCCCCATGACCCGCCCTTGGGGCCCTGTGTGGCTCCTGTTACACCCAGCACACCAGCCTATTGACTCTCACGTGCACCCTTGCATAGTCGCAGTCCTACCTAGCTCCCCCTGCCCGGCACATTTCCAGTCTGACTCCAGCCTGGCGCCCAGCCGGCCCTCTGTGCCCGGTCCTCCTTCCAATCCGCCTGCCCTGTACCCAGAGCCCTAAGTCAGCCCCAGGGCTGAGCTGCAGGTCTCCCCAGGCCTTCAGCCGCGCCCACCGCATCGGGCAGAACAAGAAGGTGATGATCTACCGCTTCGTGACACGGGCCTCTGTAGAGGAGCGTATCACACAGGTGGCCAAGCGCAAGATGATGCTCACGCACCTCGTGGTGCGGCCCGGCCTTGGCTCCAAGTCGGGCTCCATGACCAAGCAGGAGCTGGATGACATCCTCAAGTTCGGCACGGAGGAGCTCTTCAAGGATGACGTGGAGGGTGGGCCTGTGTTGGCGGGGAGCATGGCCGGGGTGGGGGACGGGCAGTCCTGCTTGAGACACGCCCATTCCTAGCCTGCAGGGCCCTCGCCAGCCCCACTGCACACTGCCTTCCTCTCTGTTCCCGGTCAGGGCAGGCCAGGGTGGCATCTGTGGGTGCTTCCTGCCTACCCTGCAGCCCCTCAGAGCTCCTTCACCAGCACCCCTCGCTCCCTCTGCCCTGCAGGCATGATGTCACAGGGCCAGAGGCCTGCCACACCTATCCCTGATGTCCAGTCCTCCAAAGGGGGTGCCCCGGCCGCCAGCGCAAAGAAGAAGCATGGGAGCACCCCACCAGGTAGGGGCCCACCTGAGCCCAGCCCGCAGCTCCTCCTCTGTCCAGCCTGATGCTCCAACCTTCCTTCAGCCCCTCTCTTGGGTGTCCTGGGACTGCGGGGCAGGCAGGAGTGGGGACGTTACAGGGCAGTTTCCTCTGTCTGGTTACCCTGTAAGGGGGACTGGGAAGGGCCATGAGGGAAGTCTGTCTGAGTGGGGGCCTGCGGCTGCACATGGGGGCTTTTTGTCTGTGCTCCCATCCTGTACCCTGTCTGCCCCAGGTGACAACAAGGACGTGGAGGACAGCAGTGTGATACACTATGACGATGCGGCCATCTCCAAGCTGCTGGACAGGAACCAGGATGCCACAGACGACACGGAGCTGCAGAACATGAATGAGTACCTGAGTTCCTTCAAGGTGGCGCAGTACGTGGTGCGCGAGGAAGATGGGGTGGTGAGTGTCCGGCCCGCCCCGGCCCCGCCCCGCCCCGCTCTCCGGCCGAGGAGGCCCCGCCCTCTAGCCGTGGCCCCGCCTCAGCTTAGGCGCTTCCCTCCAGCTCCGCCCCCCCACCGCGGCCCGACTTCCAATCTCGGCCCTTAATCAACACTGGGCTCGCCACGCCAGAGACACTTGGGCAAGGGAGAGGGAAGGGACGGAGGCGGTATTTAGGGCCCAGGGCGGCTGGCCATTGGTCTTTGCAGACATCTTTAGCTATCCCCTGCCTAGCATCCCTGGCTCCAGTACAGGTTCCTGGCTAAGTCCCGTCCCTCTCCCACCCCTGCCTCTGCTCTGTATCTGGGCTCTCCGAGTTCCAGAACGTGTCAACTGCCTCTTCTCCCTTCCCCAGCAAACCCCAGTTACCCACAGCGCTTCTCCTGGCCCTCCTGGTAGCCCTGCCCAGCCTCTTCAGCTTCCTCCACCCTCCCCACAAACCCCTGTGTCTCTCATCCCTCCTTGTGAAGTCCCTCCCTTTGAAACTGGGAGGCCAGGTGCTGGGGCTTATCCAAGTCTATACCCCAGGTTGGAGCAAGGCCAGGGAATACTCCTAGAGTGAGCGAATGAGCCAATGAGTAAATGAAGTACTGGGCAGGGTGGCGGGGACAGGAAGACCCTCTGGGACGGGGTGGTCAGGGAGGGCTTCCTGGTGTAGGCAGGCCATGCAATTAATCCTCCAGCCTGAGAGGGCAGGGGCCAGGCATGGTGCAGGCAGACCCCTGCCCCCGCCGAGCCACCCTTCTCCCTGCCCGTGTCCCCAGGAGGAGGTGGAGCGTGAGATTATCAAGCAGGAGGAGAATGTGGACCCTGACTACTGGGAGAAGCTGCTCCGGCACCACTACGAGCAGCAGCAGGAGGACCTGGCCCGGAACCTGGGCAAGGGCAAGCGGATCCGCAAGCAGGTCAACTACAACGATGCCTCCCAGGAGGACCAGGGTGCGTGTCAGGGCTGGGGGGCTGTGCAGGGAGCCCCTGGGCGAGGCGTGGGGCTGGGTGGCAGGTGCTGTGTGGACAGCCTGAGCAGGGAGGTGGGGGGAGCAGGCTTCTTGGAGAGGAGGGGGTTGGGGGAGCAAGGTGGGTGCCTGAGTACTGACTACCTCACTGCTGGTGGTGGCCTTGGGCAAGAGGAAAGGAGAGGTGATGGCAGTCAGTGTAATTCCTTAATGCTCAGTGTGCAGTTGTGGGGATATCGAGTCTGTAAGAAGTTCCTGCTTCCTGGTAGTCCTTGATATTATTGGACTGGGCACAAGGCCTTGCCCAGCTCACTCCATACCTCCCTGCCTGGCCCCTGCAGAGTGGCAGGATGAGCTGTCCGACAACCAGTCTGAATATTCCATCGGTTCTGAGGACGAGGATGAGGACTTTGAGGAGCGGCCGGAAGGACAGAGTGAGTCTGTTGTTGTTGACTTGGGCTGCTGCTGAGGCTGTGTGTTGGGAGCTGCTGGTGGTGGGGGCTGGGATCAGCTGCCTTCCAGTGTGCTGGCATATGGGGTAGGGGGTTCAGGAACACCCAGGCCCCTACCTGAGGAGCTGTGGTGTGCTGCTCTGCAGGTGGACGGCGGCAATCCAGGAGGCAGCTGAAGAGTGACAGGGATAAGCCCCTGCCACCTCTTCTTGCTCGAGTTGGGGGCAACATCGAGGTGAGGCCTGCCTGTACCCCCATCTCCTCAGCCCCTTCCTGGTGCCCCTGGGATAGGGAGAAGGGGCCTGGAGGTGGGGTGGAACAGACCCTAGTCTGATCTCCATCCTTTGGGTCCTGCCCCAGGAGACCCTGCCTTCCCATGCCCCCTCCCATGCCTTTCTTCCCCCATCCCTAAATTCTCTGAGTCTATCCTGTCTCTGACCTGGGTTCATATACCTGCTGTCCTCCCTGCCCAGGTGTTGGGCTTCAATGCCCGGCAGCGGAAAGCCTTTCTGAATGCCATCATGCGCTGGGGCATGCCCCCCCAGGATGCCTTCAACTCCCATTGGCTGGTGCGGGACCTTCGCGGGAAGAGTGAGAAGGAGTTTAGGTAAAGGGGTTGAGGTGGTGGCCCAGGGGGTGCCTGCCTGTGCATGGGAGGGCAGGCTGTGGCAGGTGAGCCCACACGGTGGGCAGTGTCACTGCTCCCTGCCAGCCTAAAGGCATCTAAAAAGGTCGCTGCCACTGGGGTTCGAGTGGCTGGGGTCCCAATTCCAAGCAAGGCTGGGGAAACACTGGTCAGTGCCTCTGTCCCCACTGGTTGGCACTAACAACAGTGAGGAAGATCTGGGCCACCCATGAGAGGGCCGTCCTAGGAGGTCCCCTGCTGCTGCAATGGCCCCTGCTGGTCCTTCCTGAGGTCTGGCCCAGCAGGCCTGCTTGGGAGATAGGCGATGGTTGATGATTCCAGCCAGGATTTCCTTGGGGGGCCTGCCAGCCCTCTCAGAGGGATCTTGCCGGCCCCCCACTCCCTGAGCCCCAGTCCCCCCCACCCCAGAGCCTATGTGTCCCTGTTCATGCGGCACCTGTGTGAGCCGGGGGCGGATGGCGCGGAGACCTTCGCAGATGGCGTGCCCCGGGAGGGCCTCTCCAGGCAGCACGTGCTCACCCGCATCGGGGTCATGTCACTAGTTAGGAAGAAGGTGGGTGAGTCACCCTCTGCAGGGCCTTCCTGGTGGCTGCTTGCGGACCTGGTGCTGCCCCTGGGGTTAGCACTCAGAGGGCAAGCACCTGGCTCTGGCCACACAGCTGCCCAGGGTCTGAGCCAGGCTGGAGGGAGCAGCCTGGATGGCCTTGTCTGGGTGAGGGGCTGTGGGGGTGGAGGCCAAGATGGCCCGTCACAACAGAGTGGGGGACACACAGGGAGACAGGCAGTGACTGGCAGGGGATTTTATGGTCAGCAGGGGTCTGGCTTGTCCAGCCTTGGGCCGAGGCATCAACCACCCCAAGCCTGAGGCACCACCCCCACCACACCCCAAGCCTGTGACACCCCAAGCCAGTCCCATCGGCTCCCTAAGGCTCTTAGGGCTGAGCTGCGACCCCTACCCTCCCTCCTCCTTCCCACTGCCCCAGGTTCAAGAGTTTGAGCATGTCAACGGGAAGTACAGCACCCCGGACCTGATCCCTGAGGGGCCTGAGGGCAAGAAGCCTGGCGAGGTCATCTCCTCTGACCCTAACACACCGGTGCCTGCCAGCCCCGCCCACCTCCCACCAGCCTCGCTGGGCCTGCCAGGTCTGGGGTCCAGGCGAGTGGGGGTGGGGAACATCTGGGGCCTGGAGGTGACAAGGCCACAGTGACCACAAGTCCTCAGTGCACCCCACAAAAGACAGCCTCTATTCCCCACGAAACTTCTGTCTGCGGTAGTTTCGTTCTCTGGGGAGTGTTCTTTGTAATGAGAGTTTTGAGATAGAATTCACGTACACACTACAGAATTCATTTTTCGTTACTGTGTACCGTTCAGTGGTTTCCAGAGTATTCAGGGGTTTGTGTAGCCGTAAGTGCTAAGGCTAGAGCATTTTCATCTCCCCCAAAGATACCCTGTATCCGTGAGCAATTATTTCCCCCTTCTCCCAGGTCAAGGCCAAAGCTGATCACATCTGCCCCTCAGGGCCTTTTGTATAAGTGGAATCCTACGATATGTATGTTTGGTGTGTAACCTCCTTTGCTGAGCTCGGTTCAGGGTTCATCCACACTGTACGCGTGTCAGTTCTTTATCCCTCCTCGTGCTCAATGACATTTCATTTTGTTTATCATAGAATTTGGGTTGCTCCTGCTTTTTGACTGTTGTGAATGACGCTGCTGTGAGCATTTGTGTTCTGAGTGTTGTGTGGACATAGGTGTTCTGTTCTCTCGGGTATATCACCTGGTCGTGTGACAATTCTTTTTAACCTGTTGAGAAACTAGCAGATGGTTTTCTAAATTGGCCGCGCTGTTTTACATTTCTGCCAGTAAGGAGGGTTCCAATGTCTTTGACTCTTTATCAGTACTTGTCTGACTTGTTGTCCCCAGCCATCCTAGTGAGTGTGATGTGGCCTCTCTTTGTGGTTCTGATTTATGAGTCCCTGATGCTAAAGATGTCAAGCGTGTTTTCCTGCGTTTATTGGCCGTCTGTATGTCTTCTCTGAAGAAGGTCTTTTCAGGTCCTTTGCTCCTTTTTAAGTGGGTTGTCTGTCTCCAGGTGTCTTTTTGGTGATCCGTTTGTTTATTTGGGCAAAGTGTCTTCCCCTCAGTTGAGTCTCACAGGCTTGGGGCAGACATATCTATCCCCAGGTGACAGGTGAGGCCCTAAGAGGCCCAACCCCTCTTGAGGACACCCCGATCCTCCGCACAAGTGTGCCCTTTGGAGGTGACATGCCTGGGTCGCTTCCTAAGTCTGCCCTGAGCTCTGGGCATGACCTTGGGCAAGTCACAGAACTCGTGAGCCTCCGTCTTCCTGTCTGTGAGAGGGAGGGGATAGGGCCCACCTCCCAGGCTTCTGGGAGCCACACAAGTAACTGGCACTTGGCTGAGTGTTGGGAGCTGACTCGGTGGGGAGAGTCAAAGGCACATGGCCAGCCAACTGCCTGAAAGCCAGGACCACACCCGGGTCTCCTGGCAGCCACTTCCCCTCCTGCTTCTCGATGGGCAGCTACTGCACGCGGCTCCCTTCTGACAGCCCCTCACTCGCTGTGATCTCGCTGGGCCCAGAGTCCTTCAGGATCCCTGGGTCGTAGGCCTGGACTGGGCTCTGGCTATCCGGGATCCTGCCTGTCCCTCTAAGAGGTGCCTAGCTCTGATGCAGCTGCCTCTCCCTCCTGGCGCCCCTTCCCCTGCCTTTCTTCCCCTCCATGCCTGAGCCAACCTGTCTCACCTCTTTTCTTTGACCTTTCAGACAAAATGGAAGCCCATCTGGGCTACATGGATGAGAAGGAGCCGGGGGTGCAGAAGCCAAAGAAGCTGTTGGAAGTCCAGGTATGGGACCTGCTGGGGTCTGGCCCATGGTGGGTGTGGCGGAAGGTTGGGTCTGGGGACTTTCTCAGGCCTTGTACAGCCAGGTAGAACCTAGGCCTTTGGGCTCCCAGGTGGGGCCTCTGGGTGGGGGCAGCAGGCTGGAAGCACGCAGCAGGAGCCTGGATGGTGGGACATAGCCCTGGTCCTCCCCAGTCTTCCTGAGGCCCAGGCCCTGCTTCTCCCTGGCTCCCTAGGCCCTGCCAACTTCCCTGGACAGAGCAGAGGGTGAGGACAAGCATGAGAGCTCGGTTAGCAAGGAGAGAGCCCGAGAGGAGCGGCCAGAGGAGGCTGACAAGGCCCAACCCTCCCCAGAGCAGCTGCCGAAAGGTAGGAGCTTTCTGCAGGCATGGGCCTGGTCAGAGAAGTGCGGGCTTCCCCCCGCTGAGTGCTGGACTGCGCATAGCTCTGTCCCTCCTTTCTGCACGTGGACTTTCACTTTTCTTATCACATGGAGATGGGGGTTATTGGGCTGCTTATTTTTTTTTTAAGACAGAGCCTCACGCTATCGCCCTGGGTAGAGTGTCGTGGCGTTATAGCTCACAGCAATCTCCAACTCCTGGCCTTAAGTGATTCTCTTGCCTCAGCCTCCAGAGGAACTGGGATTACAGGCACCTGCCACAATGCCTGGCTATTTTTTGGTTGTAGTTGTCATTGTTGGGCAGGGCCAGGCTGGGTTCGAACCCGCCAGTTCTGGTGTATGTGGCTGGTTCCTTAGCGAGTTGAGCTACAGGCCTCGCCCTGGCTGCTGTGATTTCTAACTCAGTTTGAAGACCTGAGTCTGTGTGTTGCTGAAACCTGGTTTCTGCCTGGATATGGCTGGGGTTTGTGAATGTAGTGTATGTGTTTGAAAGGACATCTGTTCTCTAATTGCTAGGTGAGGTTCTAAATACATGCAGTGGAACATTAGATAATGCTTGTTAATTATGTTGTTTAAGCTTATGTATCCTTACTAGTATTTGGCTTGCTTTGATCAGTTTCTGGGAGACTTGTGTCAAAATATCCTATCATTGTGGATTAATCTTTCTCCTTGTGATGCCAGATTTTGCTTCATATCATTTGAGACTTGGTTGTCAGGTGCATATTTGTTCAGGGCTTTAATTTATTTTTGGCAAAATGTTTCTCTAATTATTCTATCATGACCCTCTTATCCCTCTCTAAACTTTTGCTTTAAAGTTTCTTTTGGGTGGTTTGGATTGATCTTTAGTATTAATATATATTTGGTATAGTTTTTTCTATGCTTGTTTAAACAAATAAAACCACTTTATTGTGATATAATTCACATCCCCTACAGTTCATCCATTTAAAGTGGACCATTCCTCGTCCATAGTATATTCATGGAGTGGTGCAGCCATCACCATTGTCTGATTCCAGAGTATTTTCATCTGTAGTCACTGCTAATTTTCTCCTCCTCCCAGC
>CAUYRH010147129.1:0-11453 GCA_963574655.1 Perodicticus potto | reverse complement strand
CTTTAAAAATGTCTTCAGCACACCAGTGTGCCACCACCAGTTGAAAATCACTACTTTAAGGTGTCTAAAAACACAGCACTTTGCTTTGGTGTTTTCTGTATTCTTTTCTGTAAATCAATTCTGTCTTATCACAGACGGGTGGGGGGGGGAATAATGTAATGAAGAATAATAAAATACATGTATTAAAAAAAAAAAAAAAAAAACAGCACTTTGATGGCTGCAGGTAGATCCCTGGTTAAAAACAGGCCCTGATGTCTACTTCTGACAAACATCCTTCATCAGCTTCATTTTAGCTTTATGAGTGTTGGGTAGGTCACTGAACTGTGCTAAGTCTCAGTTTCTTCCCCAGTAAAATGGGAATAACAAAAAATCTATCCTGTGGCATGACCAGCCACCTCACATAATGGCTGCAGCTCAGTGACAACCGCTGTGACATGCACCCTCTTCACTGCCCCCCCACACTAGGAGCTGGACGCCTTTTGCTGAATAGTGGTGGTTCGGATGACAGAGGGTTAATGCCTACGTGGCTCTGCTCTGCTGCAAGAGGGGTGGAGAGTCAGAGGCAAGGTCAGATCTTCACAGGCCATTTCTCTGTGAACACAGAACAAATACTCTCTTTGTGGCTGGGCAGCTCATTTTAGATTCAGAGAAGGAAGGCTGTCTGGGGAAGTCTTACCTTGGGGTCTTGGAATTGTTCATCAGACCTCTTGCACTGCCCTCCAGCTGCTCCAGCATGCCCACCTTTGTAAGCAGTGTCCTGTATGCCCTTGATCTTAGGAGAGGAAGCAGATCTTCCCAGTTCCGCGGGGACCTCATCCTTAGTGTCCTGGAGACACTGAGAGAACAGCTGGGCTGGGCATCCTGAAATCAGTCCTCACACTCCCATGGGACTGCGCCAAACTTGCTAACTCCTTGACGGTGGGACTACCTGGTCTCTCCGCGCGCAGCATCATGGATAAATGACATGCTGCTTACGTGCCAAAATAACTATCTGAAACCCACACTCCAAAGCCGGAAAACAGGGGTGGATTCTTTGCTTTTTAAAAAGAAACAAAAATGTTCATTTTACAAAACATAAAAGCCCTTTAAATACGAACTTCCTTAGTTATTTAAAGTGAGCTTTAAACCCCCTCTCTAAGTTTAATTCCACCCATCCTCAATCACAGTGAGTATGAGCACACCCTGCTCAGTGCTGTGTCCTTGATCTTATTTGGGCATCATGGCCACACCATGGCCAAATATATTCTTTTTCCCATTTTACAGATGAGAAAATACAGGCTTGGAGAGTTCAAAATTATTTGTTTTTAAGAGTGGCAGAGTCAAGACACAAAACCCAGCTTAAGAGCTTAAGCACTTGGAGAATCCTCTCTAAGGAGACCTCAATTCCATCAACATCTTGCTGTTTCTCTGGCCTATCCTGGCAAAGAGTAGGAACAGCAATTTTGGGGGTGTTTTTGCTTTACCCCCTCCCTGCCTCCCTTCTTCCTCAAGCATTCATGCTGGGCTGGAGTCACCTAGAACGGGAAATGTGTCTGACTCTCCTTTGCATTCCCAGAAGTGCCAAGATCGGTGCCCAAACTTAGTGGGCCTCACTAAGTATTTCACTTGAGGTGGGTATATATATTATTTGTTTCTGAAGAAGTGACTGACACTCTCCAAAGAAGAGTGGAGGCCTCCAGACAGACCTCACAGAAGTGTGGAGGTGGACAGGCCTCAGGGGATCTAGGCTGTCTCTGGGGAGCTCTGCTCTTTAGTCTAGCTTAGGCAACACTGTGCCACCCCCAAGATCTAGGAACAAGCTGGGAGGTTCCCAAATGGTCTCGTGAGTCCACAGCCTCCTGCTTGTCCCACCTGCCTGGTCCCTGAGCAGCTGTGGCCCTGCCCAGCTCTGTGGGTGTGGTCCTGAGCACTGCCGCTGCCCCCTCACTGCCCTCTTCACCTGGCTGCCCTCTCCTTGCCGGCAGCACCCACTTGTCTGTGCTAGGGGCCCACACCTGCTACTGCTTCCTGGCTGAGCAGATTCCAGCCAGGCCTCGCCCTGGTCACAGCAGCCTGTCTGAGCATGTGACATCCCTTCCTCCCCTTCCTTCATCCCTCGAGTAGAGGTAATAACAATTATTAACCAGGAGCCCTTGGTGGTTCATCTGGACTCCCTGGGTTATGCCCACAGTCCCCAGTGAAAGAAGGGAGGTCATCACTACTGTTCCTGTTGTACAAGCAGAGGAACTGAGGCTCAAACGAGGTGAAGAAATGCAGAGGGGAGGCCTGGGGTATCCCTTAGAGAGAAGGATCTTGGGGTTGGAGAAGCTTGCTTGGGCTAACAGTAGGGAGTGTTTGGTCCCTGTGCTGCCAATGTGGAGCTTTCCAGTGAATTTTGGCAACTAGTAGAGCACTCCTGGAAGAAGGAAGGAACATCAGGGACAAAGCCATAGGGTAGGATGAAGGCGGCCCCACCCATGGGCCTCTCTATGACCTGTGGGGCATGGGAGGTAAACAGATTCCTCAGTTCTCAGAGCAGCTCTCAGCTACTCTCCAGACAAGATGAACTTGACAGCCAGAAATGGTCTCTTGCCAGCAGCACCTATATCATCTGGGGAACCAAAAGGAGCTGGACTGTGGAGTGGGGGCTGGAGGATGGGGAGGCAGAAATCTGAACCACTCCCTTGACTTTCTTGCTCTGCCTGTCTGCCCCTCCCTCTCTTTCCTCATTTTCTCGGGGTTTGAGGTGTGGACAGGAGGTGGGGTACGTTACGCCTCCCTCTGCGGTTGCTGCCCTGTATTTGGAAAATTCCCAATTCGAGCTACTCATGGGTCAGATTCTCCAGGAAAAATGAGATTTTACAGTTCTGGGAACTCATTGCTCACCAAGATGGATGAGCCTCATGGGGCCTCCAGACAGCCCCTCCCATGCTCTGAATCGCATGCCCTCCCAGCCCTGCCTCCCTCCCAGATGCCACTCTGCCCATCCATCCTCACTCGGGTCCCAGTCAGCCTTGGGGGGCTGGGCTGGACTCCTCGCTGCTCGGCTGCATGGGGACCACTGTCCCCATAGCTGTCATGTGTGACAGGCCTTCAGAACAAACTTGACAAGGGCTTGGAAGCTGTCTGGGACTTAGAATCCTTGTACGTCTGCAGAATCCTAGGCTACGGAGGCTAGCACAGCAGACTGGGGCCACGTCTTGCTTGGGTCTCTCCTGCATACATTTCCCCTAAACTCAGGGTCGTGAGTGTCCCAGTCTTGGGGCCTGCAGAATACTCACTAAAGGGTTTGAGATATTTAATTCTATCCAACACATATTTATGTGCCAGCCTCTGTGCTGGGCTCTGAAGGTGTAAAGACACCCCTCACCCTCACCCCTGTCGGTGCAGGCTGGGCCACACCTTCTCTATTGTGCGTCTGGGTAGCCCTACCTGTTATTGACCAGGATTGACCCTCACCCCCACCCCTGTCGGTGCAGGCTGGGCCGCACCTTCTCTATTGTGCGTCTGGGTGGCCCTACCTGTTATTGACCAGGATTGACAATGAGAACTCCACCACGGTGATCGGACCACAGCAAAGGGCCAGTGGGATCTTAACTGGCACTCTCCTCCTGGCACTTTCTGGATTGGCTCATTTTTGAGGACCCAACTCAGATCCTATCTCTGCTGTGAAGTCTTTCTTCTCTCCATTCCTTTACCCAGCAATAGTCACAGTGGTAATGCTGTGATAGGTACCATCAAAGGGACAGAGGAGTAGGAAATCTGGGATGTTGCATTTTAGCAGGGGAGAGTCCTTCATTCAGCATAAGGTAATGGAGGGCCACTGTGGTTTAGACATCGTGCTAGGCACAGGGCATATGGCAGTGGCTCAGACCAACATAGGTCCTCCACTCCTAGGCTGTTAGGCCTAGGGAGGGACACAGACATGTGGCAGCCAATCCCACCCCATTGTGATCATTGTGGCGCCATGGGAGGAATTTTGGGAGGTGATGGAGCAACAGGAAGGCTTCTGCCCCTGGCCAGAGCACGTATCCAGGAGAGAGTGATTCCACTTGTGCTAAGTATCACTCAAAGATGGTGAAAGCTCAGTGCCACCCAGAGGTGCAGACTAGTACAGTAGGAACTGTGACAGGAAGGTCACCTCCAGCTGTGGAGAAGGCTTTCTAGAAGAAGTGGGCATTGAGTTGGGCCTCACAGCTTCCAGAATGACCCCAGCCTGCTCTGGAACTGACAAAGCTTTCCCAGCCTGTCTCGTAAAGTCAGCTTAGTTGTCTACACTCAGTGATCACAGACCTGTGCTCTGTCCTGCTTTGTTCAGTTTCGTGCATGTCCTTTGTCCACCCTTTAGGATCATGAGCCTCTTGAAGCCTCTGGGGACCAAGGCCTCTCTTGTGTCCCCTCAGCCCAGCTTGGTGCTGGGGAGCGGATAAAGTGCACAGCCCGGGATACTGGCTGCACAGCAGGTGCTCCTGTGTCCAAGGAGAATCAGGGCAGTTCTTGGGTGGGGACTTTTAAGTGGGTTTGGTGAAGGCAGAGCCCAGGCTCTGCCCAGGAAGGTCTTTAAACAGAGCAGAGGAACACTGTTATGGGCAGCCAGCAGAGAATTGGCTTGTGCTTTCTATTATTCATTTATATTGGGAACATTAATGGAATTAGCTTTGAATAAAAAGGACTCCATTTTCAGAGTAGTCCTAAGGACAATAAAGGGTGGCACTTCCCCCCTAGAGAGCTGCCACCAAACCACGTGACTGTTTTGGAAGCCACCAAGTGCTCAAGTAATGTGCAGAAATAATAAGAAAAAAGGAGGTGCTCCTGCCTGTAGCAGGAGAGCTGGCCTACCTAGGCTGGCCACACAGCCCCTTAGGGCTTTGTCCTGCCCAGTGTGGATTTCCAGGTGCCTGGGGGCATAAAAGTGGGCAGGGGTGTGAAGAGCCTGGAATGTTGTCTGCTTTACCAGAGGCTTTTTAGAAGGGGGCCTCCATTTTTAAGGTTGAGACATGCCTTTTCTGGAGCTTCCTTGCAACAACAGCTTCTCCCCCTAGGAAGCTGGCATCCTTCACCATTCCACATAGTTTTTGAACACCTTTTATAGGCCCAGCACAGTTCTAGGAGCAATAGGAAGTCACTGCTGTCTGGAAGCTGACACCATGGATGAGGCAGCAATATCTAGTCATATATACAGACCAGAGGACGGTGGGGCCATCGAGGAGACTGATGGACAGAGCGGTGTGCTGTTGTGTGCAGGGAGGCCAGGGAAGACACCTCTGCAGAGGCCTGAAGGGAGCGAGGCGCAGTCCTGCAGCTCTCTGAGGGGAGTGCACCAGGCAGGGGGAACAGCTAGTGTAAAGGCCCTGGGGCAGGAGAGGGCTGGCATCCTGGAAACAGCTGGCAGGGACTGGGGAGCAGTGATGGAGAGAGGAGAGGTGGGAGCTGAGATCAGCCTGCAGAGCCTGGTAGACTGTGCAGAGGACCTTGGGAAGCTTTGAGCAGAGGAGGGACGTGATCTGATTGGTGCTTTACAATACCCCTCATTAGCAATTAACACCTGGGGCACTGCATGAAAGGGGGCCGGAGAGAAGGGCAGGGGGACCATGAAGGGCAGTGTGAGCCAAGGGAGAGAGCTGGAACTTTATCATGGCATCAATGGGGAGCCATGGAGGAGCATAGAGGAAGGGGGTTAGTGCTACCCATCTTGTTGCAATAGAGGGTGCTAAGCACAGAGAAGTGAGATCACCTATCCCAGTACACACAGCTGAACAAAGTGGATCTGGGGTGCAAAATCGGGTCTTCAGACTCCCACTCCAGAGCAGCAGGGAGCTTTCTCCTGAATAGCAACATGAAACTCTTACCGAGCATTTTCTCTGGTACTGACCCCTTTAACTTTCAAAACAGCCCTGAGAGGTAGTCATGTTAGAGACAAGAAAACCAAAGAACAAAAGGGTTAAGTAACTTGTCTGAGGTCAGGTGGCTGGAATGAGGTAGAGGGCACTGGAACCAGGTGGCCCAGATCCACGCAGGTCAGCAGCCCACTACAGGGCCTTGCTCAATCTCCCAGACCTGTGGGGAGGTGGGTGGGAAGACCAGGACCACTTTATATGTTGTTTCCAGAGCAAACCAGCTCCAGACTTGTCTGGACTCAGGCTCCAGTACTTTTCTTGTAAATCCTGTCATTAATCCTTTCCTGCTGAGACCCTGGCTGTCCAGCTGCAGGAGACACTCAAGGAACAGGAGCTAGAGGTGAGGACCATTCCGTGAAGGGGAAGTGGCTTCCCAGAAGGAAAATCTGTAGCTGCCTCGTTACCCATTGGGCCTCTGCTGCCCTTAGAAGATCTTGAAAGCCCTGGGGCACCGCTGTGTCTTCTCTGCCTTAAGCAGTTGGAACACCAGGCCTTCTGTGGGGTTTGATCATCCCAATTGAGAGAACGAAGGGTATTGGATTAGGAATAAAAACAATTCCTTCTGCAAGTGCCGAGTGCATTTCAAAATCCCTAGGGGGAGCTGGAGTTTGTGTTGGCAAAAGAGGAGCCTGGTAGAAATGTCTGTGGCTGGATCTCATGGCTTCTCCCTTCACCCGACCTGATCTCCTTTCCTCACAGGTACCAAGGCTGTCTAGCTGAGAGGCCACCAGAGGGCACCCACAGACAGGGCCTGGCAGTCTCTTGACCGGGCAGGCGGGTTTAACATCAGTTGAGAAGGTCAGGGTTAGGTGTTTCGGACCAGCAGGGGGAAAAACAGCCCCAGGAAATGGGATTGTGGCATCTGGAGCCAGACCCAGACAGTGGCCTTTCTCATACAGTAGCTGTGACCACCCTCTCTTCTTGGTGGGTCCTTCTGTGGCTGATGCACAAAACAATACCTGTAGGATCAGGTATTACAATACCTGGCTGGGTGATGAGCTGGGATCAGGTTGGCCCTTGTTTCCAAAATTAATTTGAAAAAGGCAAGTCCTCTGAAGATGTGCAAAGAACATGGCTGGAAGGAACTGCAGACATTGCTTCATTCACCTATCATAAGGCCCAGCTGAGCCACCCCCAACGTTGATTATCTGAATCCTGGGGACACTGGCTAGTGATGGCTTCAGCCCAGATATACTCAGATGTACCTACATCTCTCCTGTGCTTATCACACTGAATGAGGATTACCTGCTTACAGGAAGTCCCTGGGTTATGAACAATATAGGTACTATAGATTTGTTCTTAAGTTGAATTTGGGAAGTTGGAACAGGTACTTTTACCTATTACCTATAATAGCCTCTGTTCATAAGTGTGTTGTACATTAGTCAGATTTTGTAACTCAGGGACTGCCAGAATTTGCATATCTCTAGTACTAGAGCAGGAACCTTATTTCATGGATCTCTGTTTCCAGCAGAACTAAAATATGTGTCACATGTATATAGATCATTTAGTCCCATTTCTCCAGCCAGACCTGGAAGACAAGAAATACGATGCCTGGTTGGATTTCAACTTGAGAAAATCTTCTTGTTCTATGGCCTGGGATTATTTATAAATAAGGTGGCCCATGACAATATGACAGAGGTCAGCAAACTAGAGCACCTGGGCCAAATTGGGTCCATTGCCTATTTTTGTAGGTATAAAGTTTTATTAGAATACAGCCACATTCATTCATTTACTTGTCTGTGCTTCCTTCTGTGCTACAGTGGTGGGGGTAGGTAGTCTGTAAGGCCTAAAACATTTATTGGCCCTTCACAGAAAAAATCTGCTGACCCATGCCCTCAGAGAACAAAATGGCAGCCTTAGGAGCTGGCTAGAGGGAGCTGTACACTGGGCCACAGGGAGGAAGGTGGAGCCAGCAAGGGAGCCAAGAGTTTTGCAAGGTTCTTTCTACTTTCTGGCGTTGGGGCTGCAGTGCTGGATTCTCCTAGCACAGACTGGGAGAGTCTATCACCATACATCAGCTCCATTCTCTCTCTCTTTCTTTTTCTCAAAGTTTTGGAAAACCATTTTATTGAGATATAATTCACATACCACACAGTTCACTCATGTAAAGTATAGAATTCAGTCCTTTGTCTCTTAACCTCCTTGACTTATAACTTTTCTTTTTTTCACTTCCTTAAGCTACACCTGTAAAGTGTAGCGTGGAATTTAGTGTAGTGTGAAATTTGTCCTCTAAAGAGTTTGGTGAATTTATTCACACTCAGGTGTAAGTAACTGATTATAGTATGATGATGTAGAATTAAAGGGACCCATCTCAGGTTGTATCCTTTTGTAACCCTTAAGTAGGGTTTTCCAGAAATAGACACTGAGATGGAGTTAGAAGTTTATGGTGGTTGCAGTGGCTCTCACCTGTAATCCCAGCACTCTAGTAGGCCAAGGCAGAAAGATTGCTTGAAGTCAAGAATTTGAGACTAGCCTGAGCAAGAGTGAGACCCCTGTCTCTACAAGAAATAGAAAAAATCAGCCAGGTGTGGTGGTGTATACCTATAGTCCCAGCTACTCAGGAGGCTGAGTCAGGAAGATTTCCTGACCCCAGGAGTTAGAAGTTGCTGTGAACTATGATGACATCATTGCACTCTAGTCTGGCCAACAGAATGAGAGCCTATCTTTAAAAAAAAGTGCAAAAATTGTCAAACAGTGATGGAGACCCATCGAAGCCTTGGCCAAACTAGCTCTGAAATACCACCCTTCAGGGTATCCTGCAATGAGCCTGGATGTGCAGGCCTCTGTACTTGTCTAGACCTCTTTCTGTCACTAGATGCTAGTGCCCAAGGAGAGGAGGCTCCATGCAGCTGAGGCTGCCCATGAAGGCTGTGTGCTGACCACACTCCCCACATCTGGGCAGCAAGTCCTTCCTTAAGGGGGATGTCGGAGCTGCATTTCCACCTCACGCTTTCACAGGATCCTTCCAGCTTCACTTGCATCCTCCCAGGCGCAGAGTGCTCATTTCCTACAAAGGCAGCCCATCCCCATTTCCCAAGGTGCTGGCCTTCCCTCTGCTGAGTCTAAATCTGTGCCCTTAAAGCACAGGAGCACTAGTCTGGGTTCTGCCCTCTGGAGCCACAAACCAAAATCCCATCCCTGTGACAACTGCTGGTAATGGTCCTCCCCCCGCCCCCGCCCCTACTCTCTCCATACATTCCCCTTGTGACAGACAGCATGGCCAGTTAGTCCAAGTGTCTCTCAGGTGTGGTTCAAGCTCTGAATGCAGCTCTCCAGGGGCCCTGTCCAGTGCTGAGGCCCTGTTTTTCTTGTCCCAGAGGATGCAGTCAATTCATGGTGTTGACTCAATTGAACTTTACCCAAATCCTCAGCCATTCTCACCAGTTGCTGCTAATCCCAACAGCCCCACACTGTCCTGCTGTACCTGGCTTCTCAGATCCTGGTATAGAATCTTACATTTGTCTCAGTTTTGTCCAACTTTTAGCCCCTTCCCAAGGGAATTTGCATTTTAACAGAAAAGGATGAATATTTGATGAGGGATTTCCAGTGGGATCAAAAGATGAATTATCAGTCCTGGAGGCTCCGGTATTCCTGCAAACACCCATAGATTAGTTCTTCTTAAACCAGTTTCAGGAGTATGTGGAGTTCATTACAAGGAGCTCAAACAGTTTTAGCATGAAACACTGGCCTGGAGGATCACTTTATTCTAAGATATGAGGACAAAAATTTCTATTTTAAATAACTCAGTAATATAGAAAAGAATGCACTATTTATATGAATTTCTATGGGAAATTATTGGCTTCAAAGACATTCTACACATCTTTCAGGCAGCCTTAGGCCCAGATCTCCCTGGAGGCGGTGGCACAGTCACATTGTAGTTAGTGGGTACTGATGTAGATAATTTTGTTGTTCACTTTGGGTAAAAATGTCCACATATGGGCCAAGACAGACTCACACACACACACACACACACACACACTCACAAAGCAACCAGACAAGAAACCCCACATCACCTGCCGTTCTAGACCCCACAGTTTTGGAGCTGGAGGGTCCCTCAGAGATTAGTTAGTCTGATTTCTTTGTTTTACAAAAATTTAACCCCCTAGACCCAGAGAATGGAAATCATTTGCTCAAGGTCACAAATGGGAAAGATTCATGGTCCTCTGGTTCTGAGTCTCAATGGTGGCACTTATGGGTGGCGCCAGGGAGGTGGTAACTAGGAGGCTGTGAGGCTGGAATGTGACTGGGAAGGAGTTTCTTGTGGTGCCATTCCAGGTGGTCATTTGGGGGGTGATGGACCCTGGCACAGAGGGAAGTTTCCAGGGAGGAATCTGTTAGGAAATCCCCATGCTTGCTATTCTGGGCAGTTCCCCATAGGCTGACTCAGCCTGAGTCAGCTGACCAGGGGTTCACCCTGGACCCATTCTCTGATGCAGAGTCACCTGTCATGACTTGAAGAGAAAGCCACATTTCTTTGCCAATAGTCATTTCTGATATTGATTCCCCCCCACCCCCATGGTTGGTTCTTACGGAAAACAAGACAGCTTTCCCCAAAGTCCCCAATGACTGCCTTTTTTGATCTTACCCCTAGGGCTTTGCTTATGACACCATCATTTGGCAAGCAATGAGAAAACCTAGTAGGTTTGGGGTTTCCAAAATCCAGGGCCTGATCTCTGTCCTGGAGGAGCAGCTAGTGATCTAGTTGAGTGAGAGGAGATAGTAAAGAGGGAAGGGGTGGTTCAGGCTGTGACCGAGAGGACAGCTCTAGATGGGACGGATGGGTAGGGAGAGCTTGGGCCAGTCTTCTTGGAGCTGCCATCTCTTATACTAGATTTGGTGACACCAGCACAAAGTACCAGACTTGGAAGCTGGAATGCAGGTTTACATTTCAGGCTGCTGAGGTGGCATCTGTGGCTCAGTGGGTAGGATACGGGCTCCATATACCGAGGGTGGCGGGTTCAAACACAGCCCTGGCCAAACTGCAAATAGCTGGGTGTTGCGGAAGATGCCTGTAGTCCCAGCTACTCGGGAGGCTGAGGCAAGAGAATTACCTAAGACCAGGAGTTGGAGGTTGCTGTGAGCTGTGACACCATAGTACTCTACCGAGAGGGATAAAGTGAGACTCAGTCTCTATTAAAAAAAAAAAAATACAGGCTGCTGGAATGAATTTTGCAAAAGGACCCATTTCTAGTCCCTCTACACTCCTGATCCCCCACCCATGGTGTCCTCAGTGCCCGTGGTTGTCAAAATCCCTAAAGTCAGGAAAAGACTGTTTCATCAACATGCATTTTCTCCAATGAGCCCTGCTTTTCTGCCTTACTGTTTTTTCTCCCTACAGTTGTCTTTGTAGCTTCCATTAGTTCCCCATGAGCAAACAAGAGCGGAGATTTGTTCCCCTGGTCTTTTCTGGGATGGTTGTGAAGATAAGTGGCATTATAAGCCCAATGAAATACTGCTCAGGAAAGCTTCATCCAAACTATTCTCATCCAGTCCATCAAGCATCACCGTGGAGGAGGTGATGGAGGAGGAATTTCAGCCCAAGGCAGCCTTTTTATCCATTCATTCCACAAAAGCAAA
>CAUYRH010147124.1:0-41777 GCA_963574655.1 Perodicticus potto | reverse complement strand
ATTCATTGAGGGTACAAGAAACCATGTTACACTAGTTGCATTTGTTGGGTAAAGTCCCTCTTACAATCGAGTTTTGCCCCCCAAAGGTGTGGCACACACCAAGACCTCACCCGCCTCGCTCCTTCCCTCTCTCAGCTCTATCCCCTTAAATTTTTATAAGGCTACCTTTTTGCTATCGTTTAGATTATTCCTGAGTACCTAAAATAAGTGACTGAGGCAAAGACCTCCATCACTGGAGGTTTATTAAGCCAGAATTGAGGCTGCACTAGGGAAAAACGTAAGCCACAGACAAATCTTGTGGCTGTTTTGTTTTTTTTAAAGGGGAATTTGGAAGTTTCCGTATTTGAGGGAAGGAGGGCACACAGAAAGGAAAAGGAAAATAAACCAGGGGGTGGGTCGGTAGTGAGACAAAATGGTTACATTCTTGTGAGACCTAGGAAAATCTACATTTTACATAAGATAAATGTTAGAAGAGAAAAAGGGAGTGAAGGAAGCGTGAATTACATAGATGTCCCTGGGCTTGTAGAAGGATGTTCGTTCCTGTCTTGTCTCTGTTCTGCACCTGGGAAGATAAAACTGTCATTCGTTATTAGTGTGGAATCAGGCAGACTTTAGTTTTAGGAGCTAGACTTGGCGTGCAGATGTAGTTTTAGGAGCTAGACTTGGCGTGCAGATGTGAAGTTAGCATTTGCGTGTTCTTGCTTATGGAAGGCAGATAAGGAGGTTCCTTATTGACGGATACATGGGGCCAGTTCTTCACAGGTGCCTGAGGTCTTTACTTTCCATTTTGCATAAGGAGTTGGGGGAGAGGAGGGGTCCTGAGATTTTTATTTTCTTTTTTACTTCACATCACACCTAGCATTTTGATCTTCAGTGGAGTTGCGAGGGTTTGTGGATTCGTTCATAGGATGGAAATGAACAGAATGAGAAGCCGCAGCCAGGAGTGGCCGTTTGCCGGCTTAAGGATCCTGCTTTTCGCCTTTCGTGGCTGGTCCGAAATACTTTATTTTTGGATCACCAGATTTGGATTTCCTTTTCCCAGATGTCATCTTCTGTCTCAGATTGCTTCGCAAAAAAACACAGTGCTAATGGGGATCTTTGGATTTTTCTCTTTTTTGTACCCCTTGTTTGCTTATAAAAGAAGGCAAAGTTGCTCTTTGTCTTTTGGTTTCTTGAGGTCACATTTAGCCATAATGATTCTATTGTTTTCTGGTTCCTAAGACAAATTATATATATGTGTATATATATAAAATATATATGTGTGTGTGTATATATATATATATCTTGTTTCAAGAGAGAAACAAGTTCCTTTGTTTCTTGCTCTGTCACCTAGGCTAGAATGGGATCCTAGCTCGCTGCAGCCTCAAATTCCTGGCTCAAGTGATCCTTCTGGCTCAGCCTCCTGAGTAGCTAGTACTACAGGTGTGTGCCACTATATATGCCTAATTTTTTAATTTTTTTTGAAAGTTGAGGTCTCATTATATTGCCTAGGCCGATCTTGAACTCCTGGCCTCAAGTCCTCCCGTTTCTGCCTCCCAAAGTGCAAATATTATAGGCATGAACCATTGCATCTGGCCACTTAGTATATTTTTAAAGGAGAATTTGGCAGGTTAATGATTATTGGGATATTTATAAAAATATATATCACTAACTATCCTAAAAATACATTTCTGTGTCATTTTCAGCTGTTTATTATTTTTACCTACGTGTGTCAAGCTATTGGGACAAAGACTATAATAATAGGAGCTTTTGAAGCTTGATATTCTAATTTATACTATAAGTTATTTCTGAAAAGCTTATAAATTGATTTTATAACTATACTTGTTATAAACTACTTGTTTTAACTATACTGGTAAACTTAATAATTAAGGGAATATTTTTGTGACTCCTTTTGTAAAGTGAACAATCAGCGTGTAATTTGTTTGTTTGTGTAAAACTGTATCTATATACATCAAATTTGTTTTAAAAAGTATGTCTACAATTATAGATGTATGTATCTAAAAAGAAGAATGTTTAATTTCTGTTTGTGAAGAACAAACTCAGATTTGGCACTTTAGATGAGTGAGGCATGCCAGATTATTCTATCTCTGTTCTTTTTAATAAAATGATTCTATCAAAATGTGTTCTACACCCTAAATTAAGGAGGTGGCAAGAGTTTGTGTATGAAGATTGAACTATAGTGCATTTTCTTAACAGGGCTAGTGTGAAGTAATGGAAAGTTTAAAAAGTTATTTAGTTCCATCCATGTAAACACAAAAGAGGTAAAGTCTCCAAAAGCTGAGAAAGATGAAGCCATACTTTTTCTAAACATCACACAATGTCTTACTGCCTAAAAAATCTAACTTCTTTGACTATATCCTAATAGCTTACACTATTAATATGATGAAATATGTTATGAGTTCAGTGTTATAAAATTTGCATGAACAAAATGTATTTTTGACATTTGGACTAAATGCTATTCACTAATAAATTTTGATGCTTTGATATAATTAGCATTCATAATCAATTGGCCCAGTAATTCAGATAATGTCACAGAACAATTCATTTGAATTATTTTTCCTTCAAGTACTCCTTCTAACTAAAGGTTTGTCTTTACAATTTTATGACTTTTTTTCAAAATAGAGCAGTATAAAACAGCCATTTTTACATAAACCTTCTCAGTTAAGACAAGGAAGTTATATCAACTTTCTTGTTATGAATTTCAAAATTCCATGATTACAGGCATGAGCTACCTTGCCTGGCCAGAATTTTGTGATTTTAGAGGCTTGAAAGCTTAGGGAGGTGGGGAAAGTTTGATTAACAAACACAAACTTATAACTACGTCAGAAGAATGAGTTGTGGTAGTCTATAGCATTGTAGGGTGACTATGATTAACTATAACTTATTGTATATTTTCAAAAAGCTAAAAAGGAGGGCTTGAATGTTCACAACACAAAGAAATGATAAATGTTTGATATGATGAATATGCTAATTACTGTTGATTGTTACACATTACACATGTATCAAAATTTCACTGTGTATCCCATAAATGTATACAAAAAATTTTAACCCACAGCAATATTTTTTCTCTTCACAGCTGATTAATTATTAGACAGACATTACATAAGTGAATCTGCGTAATATAAAAGCTACCCATTAGCATTAATTTTCCTCTTAATAAATAAGTCTATCAGACTATTCACTTTCAATGACTGTAACCCCAAAAGAAAAATGACCTACTTTCAAATTAAATTTAACCTTTCAGAGCATTAATTATTTATGCAACAATTTCCTTCCTGAGTATTCAAGTACAATATTACTCAGATGCTTTGACTTTTGTGACAATGAATAATTACAAAATGGGAGCTGAAGGAATAGAATCCACTTGGTTGAAATTGGTTTTAGGGAGTTTCTATTTTAGTTCTCTAACTAAATGGCACTGAGAAAAAAAAGCCATATGTTTTCAGCATTAGAAATTTCTAATCAAATGAGGAATTTTGTATAAAAATTATAATGATAATGTAAAAAGATAATATCTGAAATGTTAATTGGTATTTAATAGATTTTATACATACAGGATAATCAAATTAAAACTTAATAAGTCAAGTGTGAAGTTCAAATGTGAAGAAAAATATGATAGCTTTTGAGAAGTAAATTATCACTGTCAATTTTTATAAAAATTAGTAGTTTGCTGAATTTACTGGGGCCAATTTTCTTATTGTCCCACAGTCAATTCAGTTAAAAGGTGAAGACCTGGTAATTTGCTGTATAATTTACAAGGTCCTGGATTTCAACTAATTCCCATCCTAGGAGGTCATCCCTAGAAATTCTAAATGTATTAGTTAGGGGACAGAATCGGGGATTGGTATGCCATGCAAGGTCTCAGATGATTACAAGGTGCAGTCAGGGGAATATACCTTTAATTTCTTTTAAGACAGGGTTCCTTCTCAAAGTTGGTGAACTTTGGACTGATCTGGGAAATTTGTTAAATATACAGAGGCTTGGGTCTTTCCTCCAAAGAGTCTAATTTGAGTGTTTGGGGATATGGCCTGAACATTTGGGTTTTTAAAGCTTGCCCAGAAGACTCTGTGGGCTAAGACTGGCCTACAGCAGCCAGCACGGACCCCAGCAGGGCTCTGACGTCACGGAGCAAGGCTCTGTCGTCAGGGAGCGGAGCCAGGCAGAGGGCTCTGACTTCACCGAGCGGGGCTTTGACGTCACGGAGCAGGGACAGGCAGCAGGGCTCTGACGTCCTGGAGCAGGAAAATGACGTGGGCGGGGGCGGGCCCGCCGCCCCGCGGCGGGGCGGGGGGGGGGGCGGGGCGGGGGGGGGGGGGGGGGCGGGGGGGCCGCAGAATTCCACGGCTTCTAAGACCTGCTATTACAGACCTGGCTTCCCCTGTTGACCCACTCATCACCAACTCCCTTTCCCAGGCTTCACTCTAGGAGGCTGGAGAAGGCTTTTCTGGTGCCTGCCATTGACCTACCTGCTGGCTGGATGCTGCGCTGTAAAGTAGAATTCCAGGACAACAATGTTGCTACAGACCATCCCTGCCTCTGCCTCTCATTGGCAGCCACTTACTCTCCTCTCCAAACCATGGCAGGAGCTACCCTAAGTCAGACATGGTCCGTCAAAGCTGCCTGCCCCTGGCCAGCCCCTGGAGAGCCAGGGTGACTTTCTGCAGCCAGAAGGGACCAGAAGGCCTGGAAAGACACCAGTTGGCTTCTTGTGACACATGTGCCCTTTGGCCTTCCCTGGAGAAGTGATTTCTGAAAGGAAAACTCTTCTTCTTTGCCTCTGTTTCCTCCAAACCAGAGATTGCATCCCTAGCAAGGAATAGCCAATCACAGGGACCTCCCATCCTAGGAAGTGGGAAGTATCTGTCCTGTCAAGGTGGGAACACGGTCAGCAGATTTGCAAGAAAGAGATGGCTTAGTAACCGATGACTGTGGTTTGCAGGTGGTCCTTGCACCGAACTGTGAACACACTGGTGGCAACCAAGGTCAGCTATTTTTAGGGCTAGGAAAGACCTTTAAGGACTTTTAATCCACTGGTTTCACTAACTCATTACAAAGCACGGGGCAGCGTGCAGGATTTTGGAATCCGCTAGGGCACCTGATGCCAGAGGTGTGCAGAGCAGCCCTGGGATTCCATATTTATAACTGGAGCTCTCAGGTGACTGTAGACACAGCTAGGCCTAACAGACCCTGCCAATGTTAACAAGTGGCTCCCAGGGGGCCACGAGGAGGGCCTGAGTGATGACATTGCTGATTTCCAGGGCATAAATATTCCACCACCGCCAATTTTAGGCTACCAATATGATGACTCTGAATGTAGAGCTGGGAGGAGGTGCCTCTGGTGGCGGCCTCGGTTCACCATTGTGCCCTCATCAGAGGCCTCAAAAATGAAGTGGCGTAGCTCCCTGGGGACAGGCCAGGACAGGAGTCTGGATTCAGAGTTCTTCCCACCACACTGTACGGCTTCCTGGCTAGTCTCGTACCTCCAGTCCAGCAGAAATAATAACCACGCAGTCTAGAGATGGCCCTGTCTCTGTGACCAGGGCCAGGTTGGAATCAGGAAGCAAAACAAGAAACTAAACCAGGGTGGGTCTGTCTTTGGTCATCATTTGCAGGTGAGGACTGAAGAAGTGGGTGAAGGGGAGCAGCCAGCCTGCCTACTGGGGTTCGTGGGCTTTGAGGAGAAAGTAGAAGAAGCAGGAGAGTGATTTGGGGAAATAGAGATAGAATCTTGGCAAAACTAAGAGGCCAAATAGATGGCACTCTTGCCGCGGGCCTGGATGATTCCACTCAGTCCTCAGAGACCTGGTTAGTGCTGTGCTGGGGCCGGAGCAGCCATTCCTCTGCTCTCCAGATCACGGCAAGAGCTACCCTAAGTCTACGTGGTCATCAGCAGATGCTGCTATTGTTGTTGAAAATTATTATAAAAGAAAGGTATAGCCACGATAGAAAATCTGTAAAATTCAGATTAATAATAGGACCAAAGTGACTATTATGGCACCACCCGAAGTTGATTGGATGGTCCCTGTGCAGCACCTCGTTCCTTCCACCTGGACAGGTGGCTGTCAAGCTCTTTGTGTGTTAGAGTTACAGGACAGCTGTGAACATTCCAGGGACAGTCCCACGCCCAGGTTAGGCCCCTAAGCAATTAGAATCAGCAGACAGCAGTGTTTTTTTGAAGCTCTCTGATGATGCTAACAGGTGTCCAAGGTTGAGGGCCACTGGCCTAGAACATTCTCTTCCTTGTCTCTGCATGGCTGGCTCCTTCCCCGGGCATGGTTCCCAGTGTCAGCTCCTCGGGAAGGCCTCCCTCACCACTTCTCTGAGATAGCTTCCTCCCATTGAGTCATATTCTCTCTCTCTCTCCCTCCCCTCCCTTTTATAATTTTCTTTATGGCCTGGATCACAATTTGAAATTATCTTAAATATGTGCACGTGTATGCCTGTTTTCTGCCTTCTCCCTCTAGAGCAGTGGTTCTCAACCTTCCTAAGGCCTCCTAATGCCGCGACCCATTAATACAGTTCCTCATGTGTGGTGACCCCCGACCATAAAATTATTTTCGTTACTACTTCATAACTGTAATTTTGCTACTGTTATGAATCGTAATGTAAATATCGGATATGCAGGATGTATTTTCATTGTTACAAAGGGGTCGCGACCCACAGGTTGAGAACCGCTGCTCTAGGGAGCAAATCCATGAATGTAGGAGGCGGACTGTCTCCTTCATAGCTGTATCCCACTGGCCTTTGCAGGCTTCAGAATTGTAAGCTCCAAAAACACATTTGATGAATGAATGAGTGAGTGAATAAATGAATGAGTGCATTTGACTCTCTTTTGTACACATGCATAGACAACAAAATTTGTATGTCCGCGCTTACATTATTCGTTAAATAAAAATTGTTTACAATTTCTGGTTCACACTTCTTTCATTTGATGTTTTGAGGACATTTTTTAAAAATCTGACTTGCGATCTGCGGTGCTGGCACATCCTAGACTTCGGACACGCATCTCCTCTTCCTGGAGCACCCCCTTGTGACCCTCGCCTCCACCCCCAAACCCCCATCATCTGGCTGCCTCTTCCTTTTGCTTCAGTCTCACCCTGACATCTTTGTCTTAGGGAGACCCCCTCCCCTTGATGCCCCAGACTAGGCGAGGATGCCTTGTGCTGATTCTCCCCTTTGACGGCTGTATTCTCTGTCACCTGCCGCTGGAATACGAGCTCCATGGAGCACCTGATTTATTTTGTTTACTAATGGGTTTCTAGAATTTGCTCAATGTTCAAATATTTGTCCAAACCAGCATAGCCTTTCACCCTGGTTCTGGTCCACACTGCCTAAATGGTTTCCCTATTGTGGTATACTTAGCATTGTCATCATTACAAACAATCCTATAACAGACACCTTCATGTACATTTTTATAAGCATTCAGTTATTAGGTGTCTGCCATAAAAGTAATCCCTTAACATAGAATCTTGCTTTATAATTAACACTGCGTTTCCACATGTTTTCCCAATTGATCTTCTCAACAGCTGTATATCATTGGTTTTGTTATCATCTTACAAAGGAGAAAGCTACATCTCAGAAAGGTCAAGGGATTTTCCAAGTTCATATGAAAGCAACTCGAAAAGTGAGGATTTGAACTCAGAGCTCTAGGAGACAGGAACTGCCCTGTTATTGGAGAAAGCCCATGAATTTTGAACCAGCCTGACGCCTTCTTTCACCAATGGGTTGTTCTGCTCCTACAGTGGCTATGAGGATTAAATGAGTACATATTCATAAAGCACTTGAACAATGTCTTCCCATAACAAACTCTCCACAAATGTTTACTATATGGATAACCAGCACTTCCCTGACCAGGTATGGAGTGTGGGCAAGTATCTTAACCTCTCTGAGGCACGGCGTTTTCATCTGTAAGGTGGGGATAATAATATTATTTCAGCTATATGGAGAGAAAATGTGGAATCTCATAACCTCTTGCCACAAGGTAATAACTTCCCCTTTAGGTCACTATACCAGCATCATCCTACATTCATTTCACAATTTAGTATTTGGGGGGGGGGGGTTGGGTTTATTTTTGTGGTTTTTGGCCAGGGCTGAGTTTGAACCCGCCACCTCCGGCATATGGGGCTGGAGCCTTACTCCTTTGAGCCACAGGTGCTGCCCCACAATTTAGTTTTTCAAAGTCTTTCAAGTCATTTTATCAGCCCAGTAATGATTAGATGGCCAAATATTTTAAGTCTTTCTGTTAAATTTTCTGAAGTTCCAAACATTGTCATGGCTATTAAAGCGGTTTCTGGTCATGGCCACGCCCCCTCCCCAGGACTGACGTCGGAGGCAGACACCTTTACCATCACTGTCACTTTGTGATCTGGAGGTGTATGGCGCCACCTGCTGGCCTCTGGGCACACCTCACCTGCGCAGGGCCGGCTTGCTTAGGATGGGGGGGCGTCTTTACAGGTTCGTCCTGATCCCCACCTTGGGTGAATCTAATAACATCACCTATCTCTGCCTCCTGGACACCGGTGGGATGTGTGAAGCACAGAGGGGACAGAAGTCGACGCTTTCTGAAGCCCACTAAGACACTATTCATTTGGAACAGGCCACTCCCGCTGGGGCCCTGAATTTGTCCACATGTAAAATAACAGGAAATGACAGAGTAGGGTCAGGTTGGCCTGGGTCCCCTCACTGCTAAGCTCGCGGGCGTCTATGCATCCGCAGCTGAAGCTGAAGCAGTGGTGGGAGGAAGGTGAGCTAGTTTGTCTAAGGTTGAGCCCAAGGCTGGGGATGGAACGTAGGTGAGGGTGGTACCGTGCAGGGCAGGAACCAGGAGCGTTGGGGGACACACCCCATCAGTCAAAGCCTTCACCCCAGTTTCATGATCACTCACACCACCCTTTACCCAGACACGGGGCTATTTCCTTCATTCAATATGATTTCGGGTCAGTCCTTCTTACAGGAGACCTTTAGGGAAGGTATTGTTGTCACTCACAGCTGGAAACAAAGCTTCAGAACTGCTAAGAACTTGGTGGAGATAACACAGCCATTAAATAGGATTTGACTCAAGTTGTCTGTCTTCAAAGGCCTTGAACTTCACCCTGTATTTCCTGCCTTCTCTCCTCTTTCTCGCCTACACTTTTTTCTTTCTTGCTTTATCAGGATTTATCAGGATGTGTTTTTCAGAGACTATCACAGGTTCTGGTGATATCTGGCCATGGCCTTTGATGGGGGGGACTGAGACAGCCCTCAGGGTAATGACAGTCTCTACTAAAACCAACTTTACCGGTGACCTCAACAGCCCGCTAGTTAGTGAAGCACTTGCTTTCATTTGATTGGTATCTCTGTGACCTCACCTCTCCTGAGGGCTGCCTGGGATGCCAAGTACCAAGGTTGATTCCCCAAGGAAACGGTGCGTCTCCATTTCCCAGACTCAGTTGTCCCTCTGGCCCTGGTCGCCACCTCTCAGTTCAGGGTTCCTTCAGCCACGGTGACCACCAGGCACAACATTTATAGACAGCCCCAGGAAGACGAGAGGTGCAGGAAAGAAGATGAACTAAGCAGCAGAGCTCGAGGCTCTGTCCCTGTTCCCCACTTCAGAGCTACCATGTATGTGACCTGGGCCAGCCGTATGGCCTCTGAGCCTCAGTTTCCCCTTCTGAAAAATGGAAGTGGCAATATTTTCTTTCCTCCCTAGAAATCTAGTTTCCGCCCCTAATTTTTTCTTTAGCCCATCCTTCACACCCTCAGAGAAAGGTTCCTGCAATGCTTATTTAATCTTGTTGTCACCTCTCAAAGGCCCCAGTGGTTGACTGATTGAGCCAGGATTCAAACTCAGGTCTGCCTGGCACCAAACCTCTGACTCTTTTAACCACATATTCCCATCCCTCATGTGGTGTCCATGCAACCCAGCACATCGTTTCCCAAACCTCCCTGCCCACCTGCACTCCAGCTGTTCTGTCGGGCTGGTGGCCCACCTGGTTGTCACCTCTCCACCTCCACTTTTCCCAATTTCAGATCTTACCTGCCCCTCAGATCCACATCTGCCCTCTCCTCCAGGAAGCCTTCCCTTGCCTCTGTCTCTCTTGGCACTTTTTTCTTACTTCATTTAGCCTTTATATTTTGTAGCCAACTATTTTGCATTTGTACATGAAATTTTGCACACAGTGGTAGGCTCCAGGACCCCCACCCCCTCATCAAAAGGTGGCTACCTAGAATGTCCAGGAAATTGAATGTCCAACTCCCCAGCCAAGCCACTAGACCATGTGCTGGAGTGGGAGGTTTCTCCTGAGGACACCTTGTCTTACCTTCTAACCAGCCAGAAATCTGGGGTGTGGGGGATGCTTGAAGAGCTGTTAGTCGTAGGCAGATGCCTCCCACTGGGACCCCTGGCTCCGAGAGCCCAGCTCATCCCAGGCCAGGTGGGCAGAGTAGGCTGAATGCACCCCGTGAAAGGAGATAGGCTTTTAGGGACGCAAAACAGGCAAGTCCGCGACCTCTCAGGCTCAAGACAGCAGGGCAGGGGCCTCTGCAGCAAGATTCCAGCAATTACTGCAAAAGTACCCAGGAAAGAGCAAGGAGGGCCCCACGGACGTAATCCCTACACAGTGACCTGCGGGATATACTGTTGGGTGAAGAAAACACTGCAAAACAGTGTTTCTAGAATGCTGCCCTTTTTTTTGGTAAGAATGGGTTGGTGTAAATACATATGTATTGCTTATATTTTTCAAAAAGAAACAGCAGCTGGCTAAAACTAGTAAGAAAAGTTAGCTTTACATGGGGGAAGAGAATGGAGCATGGGCCAAAAGAATGGATTTAAGTTTTCTAATCCCTGTCTTTTTGTTTTTTGTTTTTTGGGTTTTTTTTATTAAATCATAGCTGTGTACATTAATGTAATTATAGGGTACAATGTGCTGGTTTTATATACAATTTGAAATACTGTCATCAAACTGGTTAACATAGCCTTCACCTCATTTTCTTATTGTGTTAAGATATTTATATTCTCCACTTAGTAGATTTAACGTGTACCCTTGTAAAATGCACCGTAGGTGTGGTCCCACCAATTACCTTCCCTCCACCCATCCTCCCCCATCCCTCCCCTCCCCTTCCTCTTTCCCTTTCATCTTGGGCTGTAGTTGGGTTATAGCATTCATATGGAAGTGTGGGTGTTTATAAACTGTTTTCATATTAGGGCTGAGTGCATTGAATACTTTTTCTTCCATTCTTGAGATACTTTGCTAAGAAGAATGTGTTCCCGGTTCGGCACCTGTGGCTCAAGCGGCTAAAGCACCATACACATACACTTGAGCTGGCGGGCTCGAATCCAGCCTGGGCTTGCCAAACAATAATGATGGCTGCAACCAAAAAAGTAGCCGGGTGTTGTGGCAGGTGCTTGTAGTCCCAGCTACTTGGGAGACAGAGGCAGGAGAATCACGTGAGCCCAGGAGTTGGAGGTTGCTATGAGCTGTGATGCTATGGCACTCTACCCAGGGTGACAGCTTGAGGCTCCGTCTCAAAAAAAAAGAAAAAGAAAAAGAACAGAATATGTTCCAGCTCCATCCTTGTAAACATAAAAGAGGTAAAGGCTCCATCTCTTTTTTAAGGCTGCATAATATTCTATGCTGTACATATACCACAAAGTATTAATCCATTCCTGGGTTGATGGGCACTGTTCTGTGGTTTTGAAATCATATACATTCCTTGCATAATTAATGAAACAGTAAAATCAAAAAAGGGTTTCCCCTAGGAAACAGAGTATGTGTCCCCCATAGAATGAACCTAACTATGTTAAGTTGGTATATAATCACAAAGAGGAAAGAACTAGTTTTAAAAGTTTATTACAGGCTGGGCACTGTAATCCCAGCACTCTGGGAGGCTGAGGTGGAAGGATTGCTTGAGCTCAGAAGTTCAAAGCCAACCTGAGCAAGAGTGAGACCCTATCTGTACTAAAAATAGACAGTGTCAGGCGTTGTGGTGGGTGCCTATCATCCCAGCTAATGCAGTGGCTGAGCCTGGAAGATCACTTGAGCCCAGGAGTTTGAGGTTGCTGTGAGCTAGGCTGATGTCACAGCACCAGGGCAACAGAGTGAGACACTGTCTGAAAAAATTTAAAAAAAAAAGTTTGATGGGAAGAAAATATAGGGTAGATTACAAAAAAAAATCAATTCCAAATGATTTTAAAACTATAATCAATAATCTTATTATTAGCAGTAGGGTTTTTTAAAACTATTGTAAGCGTGTTGTGTAAGACAAAAAGAAATGACTTTGCTCACGATCAGCAGTTCTCCAGTTTAGCTCTGGTGCACTGCACTGGGTGAAGCCCCTGGATCGTCTACTGAGAGGCAGGACACTTCCTCATTTTTACTTGCTCAGTGCCTTAAACTGAAACCCAGGCAGCAGACTCTACTCAGACTCCCCAGCTCATAGCCCGCCCCGTCTCAGCTGGGCCTCTGCCCTCCCCACATTGCTCCAGGCCTCCCCCAGTGCTCCTTTGCCTGCCAAACATCATGGGCAGGTGTGTGTGGGCCCAGAGCCTTCCCCCCCTCTTGGCCTTCTTCGATAGCCATTTACTCCTCCAAAGGGATTTTTACAACTATTATTTCATTGAATCCCCTCCTCAGCCCTGTTTGAAAAGTTCATTTTACAAATAAGGCCCTTTGACAAATGCCTAGTTGATGTAGCCTAGACAGATTTGGGTTCAAAGCCATTGTTAGCCCTGTTGACCTTCAGCAAATCATTGATTCATCCATCCAAAAACCATGTATTCACTGAGTAAAGAACTGTCTTGGTGCTAGGAATACAGAGGTGAATGGGGGACAGACACTGTTTCCCCAGGGGTGAGTGAGGCTTCATATTCCCATCTGTCAAAATGAAAATATTTGTCTTTATCTCAAAGACTGAAGTAGAAATATATATACACACACACACACATACACACAACTTTGTGCACACACTTACGTGGTTTTAAATTATATATAATAGTATATATATTTAGTGTAGTGTATATGTAGAGTATCACATATAGTATTATATTCGATATTATATGAGGAGGAAAGGTTGCACCGACAAGCTAAACTAATACTCAGGATGCCCAGGACACTTCCAGATACTGACCTGATCTCCCAGACCTGCGGGAAACTGCCTGTACCTAGGACCCGTAAGTCCAGAGGTGTTTATGAAGCACTGGCCCAGGGCTGTACCCTGTGCTAAGCAATCAGTGGTTTCTCCCACAGTGTAGGATGGGGCCAAGAGCCCGCGGCAATCATCCGTGGGTTTCCAGAAAACATCTAACAGCCCCAGGAGTCCCCTTGGAGGGCGATCTGTCCCAGCACGGACTCTTGAGTGATTTGAAACCCAGAGGGACCTGGGTTTGCATTTCAGCCCTACCATCTACTAGCTGGTGACTCTAGACAAGTTCCTTACCTCAGATGCCTCAAGTGAAAAAAAACAGGGGACTGCTGAGAAAATTAAATGAGTTAATATGTATAAAATGCTTTTAAGGACCTGAGGCCAGGTTTTCTCCCACCACAGCACAGACTTGGGGTTTCCCACTGGCCTGAGAGACTCAAGCCTCCTAGAGCCCCCAGCACCAGCAAGTATGTCCCTGGACAGAGACCACAGCAGCTCCTGGCCCTACAAGGAGTGGTACAGGCCTCCCTCTCCACAGGGCTCAGCTCCAAGCAGTCCAGCTGGGTGCATCTGGCTGGGGAGATTAAATTATTTTTGAATTCCTAACTGAATGTTCTTTTAATGGAAACTTAATGACAGGCATTGAAATAGATTTCCTCCATAACCCGTCCTCCCGCCGCCCCCCACCGCGGCCCTGGGTTGCCCAGTTCCCGATAACCTTTATTCCCTACCCCTGGACTTTTATCTCCCCAATGACAAACAGCCCATGCAGGACAGAAAGAGGAAATTCCACTCATTGTTCTCAAACTTCTGGCTTCCAAAATAAAACGCTCTATCGCCCCTGTCAAGCTTTGACTGACACACACTTCCTGTAATGGCAGACAGCAACGGCCAGGGGCGGGGCCGGGCTCCAGTGCCCTCTTCCCTTACCAGGGTTTCCTCGTGTTTCTTCTAGACTGGGGAGACCCCATGCCGTTCACGGAAGCATCCTGTTGAAGGCCCGTCTCCTGTTTTATGAAAAATCTCCAAGAAAGACGCTTCCTGCACTGTCTCTGCAGTCACCTGGGAAGTTCTTCCTTGAGGTCTCTGACAGGTCACACATGTCAGCCTGGAGGTAGACAAACATTCTTTTTTTAAAATTTCAGATTAATACAAGGGTACAGATGATTAGGTTGCAAGGTTTGCTTTTGTTAGGTAAAGCCCCTGTTGTAGAGTACCCCTCACCCCGGAGGTGTGCTGTGTACCTTGACATTGAGCCCATTAGATGAGAGCTCGCCTAGCCTCCTCCTGCCTCTTCCTTTTCCCTCTCCACAACTTGAAATGAATTGAGTTTTCCTCCTGTATGGGTCTGTATTAATTCATCTACTGGCTTCATATTAACATAGAGTACATTGGACACTCGCCTTTCCATTCTAGTGATACGTTACTAAGAAGACTGTTTCAACTCCATCCAGGTTAATACAAAAGATGAAAAGTCTCCATCTTTTAATGGCCGAATAGTATTCCATGGCATAAGTATACCACAGCTTGATAATCCATTCCTGTGTTGGTGGGCATTTAGGTGATTTCCACATCTCGGCAACAGTGAATTGAGCTGCAATAAACAATCTAGTGCAAATGTCCTTCTAATAAAATGATTTCTTTTCTTCTGGGGTTGTGGGACCCAAACATTAGATTGTCTCACTTCTTAGATTTGGCAACAGAGAGAGGATCTTTTCCTTCTACTTTTTCTCACTTAGGAATAAATGATTTTTAGATGTTTAGCCCTTTGCATGAAAGATAGCCTCCCAATTCTTAAGGGTAAATATGGGAGTTTGAGACAACCTAAGTCCGGGAAGGTTAAACCAGGATCAGACTCTCCACGTCAAAACCCCTACAGCTACAGAGATAGATTGGGCAGTTGGAGGGGAATCAATACCCAGGGAAATTTCAAATGCACTAGGCATCAGGGGATGCAGTTATTCTTGAGGAGAAATAGAAATATTGACTTGCCTTTAAAATGGGTAAATCAATAAATATTAACATGGCATACCGACAGCTACAGCTGCACCATTGTGATCAGATCCTACAGGGGAAAACGTTGTTGCGTTTAGCCTTTGGTGTTAGCAATAACCTACAGGCAATTTGGCTTTCTGGGGTTTTCTATTTCCCATCTACTATCTTTACTTTCCAAGATCCTATGTCCTGTAAATCCCCTCTTTCCACATGCCTGCGGTTTTATGCCACTTATAGGATTCAACCACTTCTTAGAGCTATCGAAAGTTACCTGTCCAGGGTAACTTTCCTGAGGGTGCAAATGTGTTATTGGTGGCACAGTGCCTTGACCCTGGTAAAGGAGTATTTGGAAGCAGAAAGTCTTCCGCTGAATAACCCAAAAGCAAATGCCAGTCAGAAAGCTCCCAGATGTTCAGCTCTCTAAACAATCAAAGGAAATGGACTGTACATGATCATGTCACTTCCAGCCAACCCCAAACCTGCCACCAACAAGCAGGGGACGCACCAGAATGAGAGTGTTTTGATGTCAACGGCCAGCATTAATACATCTGCCCTCTAGCTTATAAAGGGGCTGCACAGTCATAAAACCTTATGACAACCGATCAGCAGAGAGTTCCAGCTCCATAGAGCCTGGAGGGCATACCTGACTTCTTTTATCTCGGTGAGCAAGTGAAATTGTGGTGCCAAAGCACTCACATGCACAGAGCAATGTCCGTGTAGGTCCGTTGTGCTCACTGTCATGGCCAGTGACAAGGTCTGTGACTCTGAACCCATCAGATTTCCCACTGGTCTTGGTTGGAAAGAGCAGAGTATGCACAGATCTGTGCAAACTCAACCCGAGGCCTGCAGAAATAGCACCATCCCTACAGACAACTGCTGGTGGCTGCCCCTGGATGAGCCAAGACTCACTCTGGGGAGACTGGATGGAGCTGTGCGGCCAAGGTCATTTCACAACAAATGTGACCTATGTGCCACCTCCCCACCCACCCCACCCGTTCCAGGAGGAAGTCCTCCCCCAGCAAGAGGATTTCCCCCAGCTGGCCTGTCTCAACTAGTGCATAATAACTGACACGTCTGAGTAGTGCACACACAGTTTCAGAAATTTAATATATTAATTAACATACTAAAAACATTCTGATTTCTAAGCAGCTTTAAGTACCATTCTTTCCAACACATGTTTAAAACAATGCAAGTAGGAAACCAAACAAGACATTCGCAGAAAACCCGTCCCCTAAAGGTCAATCCTTCCATTAAATTGGAAGATGAGGTGCTGGCTGTCAGGGACAGGAAGGCCAGCAGTATTGCTACTCTAGGGCCACCTCCCATTTCTTTCTCTTTCCCACTTTTTCTTTAGAAATAGCATTTCAGTACAAACCCTAGACAGAGAAAAGAAACTTTTTCTTCTCAGCAGCACTAGCAGTATGTTTCTTTCTAGACGGATTCTGCACCTTCCAACTCTTCATTGCCCTCTTGGAAAAGCAGGAAATACACTTTTGACAAATTTGTAGCCCCTTAACCAATCCACTACAAAGTAAAAGAAATAACACCACCACTTTCAACTCAAGCCTTCTGTCTTACAGGAAGGCATTCATCGAGATTCTGGAGTGTGGAGTTAGCCTCCCCTGGAACTGTTCTTTGTGTAATAGTCTTTCTTACTGTCATTCATTGGTTAGTTCATCTCCCCGAACTCAGGAGACAATTTTTCCTTTGATAAAAGTCAGCATTAAAATAAAAGTGGAGTCTTTCATATTGGTAGAATCACAATGATAGTATTATTGTTCCTTGATCCTATTTAAAGCTCATGACTTCTTTAAAGAGATTTTTAAAGATATCTTGTTTGGCCTATCCATGAGATTTTTGATGATTCTGCCTGTTCCCTTCAATACCAATCTCAAATAATCACATTTAAGATTCCAGGTAAGCTTCTGTAGCTCCCATGTGCCAGTTTTCTGTAAATGCATTGCAAGTTTCACTATGTAGCCTGGTACAGCTCTGTGTCTCGTACGATCGTGGTTACGTGGCTCAGGGGGTCATTGTGCTGGTAGACTCTGGGGGCTCCCTTTCTTTCGTACCTCCAAATTGTCTATTGCTTCACAATGCTTATGGCCACTGGGTACCTCACAGGATTTGCTTTACTTGTGTTGAAAAGCTACTGTCACATTTTGGTGTCATCTATTTCATTGACTTCTGACAAGATGAAGTTGGGGTTGTCGTAGCCTCTTTTCACCCGAGCTCTGGCGTCTTTCTCATTATAAAGGCACATGGCACAGTGAGGGGTCTCCACTTCCACGGTCTTGCTAAAGTTATGGAAATCCACACGGTATTTCCCTTCCTTGGTCTTGGATACTATGGGAGCAAAACGGTAGCCCCAAAGAACCTCCTCTGGGACATAGGAGGTCCGGACTTGGCAGGTCGCACTGGTTGATTCCACTGTGCCATCTAAAAACACCACTAGCTCAAAGTCCTGCTGGAGTAGGGTCTCTGCTGCCATGTGGAAGAAGGGGCTATTGTGATCGATGATGTGGTAAATTGTCAGTGGAGAGATGAAGAATAAATTTTCATTCCCAGCATCAACTACAAAATTGATATTGGTCTGATCCAAAATAATGGTCTCTCCTTCTGGAGTGACTGTGGTCTTCAAAAGCTTTCCATATATGTGACTGCCAATAAGAAGGCTCTTCCTTAGATTGGCCACTCGGATTAGGAGGCAAAGCTTCCCGCCTCGCTTGCTGATCACTGCGTTCTTGCTGAACGTAATGGTCTTGGCACGTTTTTTGGGTCTGGAGATCTTGGCTAAGATGGCACCGCACATGAAGGAATTGATAATGACGCCAAGTATAGATTGGAAGATCAACAGGAAAATGGCAGTGGCACATTGTTCCGTCACACACCTGAATCCATACCCGATGGTCACTTGAGTTTCCAGAGAAAACAGAAAAGCTGAGGTCAAGCTGTTGATGTTCTCCACGCAGGGGGTGTGATTGGCAGCAGGGTAGAACTCTGGGAGGTCTCTGTGAATATAGGCCACCACGTACCACAGGAGAGCAAAGAGAAACCAACTCCCCAAGAAAGCTGTGATGAAAATGGTCATTTTGTACCTCCACTTGAGGTCAAGCACAGTTGTCCAGATGTCCACAAAGAATATAAATCTTGACTGTGCCTCCACATTGCCAAACTCTATGTTGCACCTGCCATCTTTGGAGACCAGCCTTGCTCTTTGTCGAGAACGCCCAAAAAATTGAGTGACAAACTGTTTCCGGAGATGTTTGAACATCCTTTCTGTCAACACCCTGATCTGAAAACACATCAAAGAAAATATTAAAAAATGATTATGTTTATAGCAGTAATGAGTTAGGTGACTCACATAAGGGCCTAACTATACGTAAAAAGGTCATTCACAACTATCTGGCTCACTGATCATTTGGGCAAGCTGACAAGTTTATTCTGGATACCACAATGCTATCGCCAACAGAAATTTTCCACAGGAGGGCAATATTATTCAAATATAAGAAGGCAAGATAATTACAGAGCCAGAGGAAAGAAAAGTAAAAGATCACATATTCAAGGGTTTTCTAACCTCAGTTAGTCACATACAACCTTAAAAAATGTCCATGGTAATCAATTATGACCTGTACATTTATTTGTTCTTTAAATTGCCTTCCTTTTTTCCTTTAATAAATGTAGCCTTATGCTAAGCAATAATTTCTGTGAAGTCACAAGCCTGAAGCATTGAGTTTTTTGAGCTATATAAAAGTGAATAACTGAAAACTAGGAATACTCATGGAGGTACTGCCTAAATCATCTTGTATCCTGCTACTGGTGCTCACACAGCTAGAGAAATCCTAATACAAGTCGATGCTCTCGTTTACCAAATGAGGGAACTGAGACTAAGAAAATTTAAATGACTTGTCCAGAGCCGTGTACCTAACCAGCGGCAGAACAACGAAATAAGTCTGCCTGTCTTTAGTTTAGGGGAACTGCCACCAGGCTGTGTCTCGGCTATCAAATTTTATATTCTAAAGTTAAAGTTCCCTAAAATATTTTAAGACAAGTATTGGTCAGATTTATTTTTCTGAACATTCATAACTATTTGGACAGAGCTCAGATCCTATCTGGTGATCTCGGGCCTTTCTCAGTGGCTCTACAAGCCTGTTCCTACTCTCTCTAGGGTTTGCCAAGATTTCCAAATAGAATAGTATGAGAGTCTCCATCAATATCTCACACTTCCTCCTTGCTCCAAAGCTGAAGGACTGGGGAGCAGTTATTTAAATAATTCTCTGTAAAGGTAGGACCACACTGTGTTCATGCTGTATCCCAGCTGCTAGCACAGTCTATGAGTGCTTACTATGCACTCACTCAGCATCAATGGAAGGATTGAATGAATGAATGAAGCCCTTCAGAATCCTATCTGCTCAATGGTTCCTTATAGGTGACACTATTGTGACTTCCATTTTTACAGCAAAATAATAAAGGGACTTTCCCCTGAACAGCCAACAACGGTAAAACCCAGGGATCATAAGCCAGACCACCTCCTCCCCTACGCCCGAGAAAATCAAGGTGTGTCCTCCATGGTTACCGATGTCTTCATGGTATTTTTCATTAAATGCAAACATGTTTTTAAAATAGTTTTCAAAATCCCCCTCCAAAAATGTGTTTATTCATAAGAACTAGGAAGCGAAACCAACTTGGTGACAGACTTTAAACAAAAGTGATCTACCCCATTGTGTCTTGTCCGTGACCTTGACCTAGGTGAAAACCAAAGAAGCTGACTGGGAGCAGAAGCAATAAAGAGAGAATCACAGCTGTGGTGATTTGAAAGGTGGAGGCCAGGTTCTAAAGATACAAAAAAAGAAAGTGCTCCCAAGAGGATAAACAGCAGCGCACACACTCAGGGGGCCCTGCCCTCAACCCTCCCAACCCACCCAACCTCAAGTCCCCAAAGAGGATGAGGGGATGGACCCACCTGTGACACACTGAGGGGGAAATGGCTCTGCCCTCCACATTGCTCCCCTTTTCTTGTACCCTGGACTACACCAATGGGACTGACCCTCTTCCAGGTGCATGACATTTCATACTCTTTACAGAGCTATTCAGAGTGAAAATCACTTAAATAATTTAAATGCTAAAACCAACATTCATCAATTGAATCCACATTCCCTTTGGTATACCCTATAATTCCAGAGATGGTTCTAACATAACTTCTGAGTTACTTTTCCCAAACACCCTCCTCCTCTAGTCTCTTTTGAATCCATTTCCCTTTTGAAGGTAAAGAACACTTCACTGTAGAGTGAAAACATAAGCCCTGATTTGTCTCTTGGATAAGGCTGGGTTCCAAGGACTGCATTCATAATAAAACATTATCTGCCTGGCCTAACAAAGAGTCGAGTCCAAAGCACCAACCCCTAAGGACGCCCCCGTCTGCACTTACCAACACTTTAAACACATTCTGGCTTGAAGCATCCATGGCTGCAAAAAGCAAGGAAGTGGTGCTGGGAGCTGGTCTCTGCCTAATTTATCTTAGTTGTCAGTCAGTGGACTGATACTAATTTGTATTAGCTTGAAAATACTTAATTTGATAGTGGAATCGTGTGATTTAAACCAAGGCAATTGGCTGTTCTCAGACCAAGCCCAGAGTTGTGCGTTTTTTTTTTCCTCAAGCTCACATGGCTTGAATACCGTCATGCTAAGACATGACAAACCACCAGCTCCGGTCCCCGGGCAGCGGGCGTGGGCTGGGTCCTGGCACTGCCCTCCTCTCCTTCGCCACGCTCTGTTGCTCTTACCGTTTCTCCTAAAAGTCAGGCCCAGTGACTTTTGGCCAGAAACAGTCAGTTACCATCCATCACCCATTCTCTGAAACACACAGAGGCGCCCAAGCATTCCCCACCGTACTGTAAATATAAAGACACAGACAAGTACTTATCTGCAAGGTGAAAGTGACACCACACCAGGAAGAAACAAGATGCCACGTTAATCTCTCTAGACAACAGCCACTGTTACGTGAGAAACTGAGATTTAAAAGAGGTCTTTATGGTTGGATTTGTTCTGGAAAAGCTAGCATTTACTGAAGGTGCTTTTTACATGTACTGGGTTAGCCAAAGCTATGATTTATTTGTTCAGAGTGAGAAGAATTATTCTCAGAGAATGCAAGGACACAAGAAAAAAATCTATCCACTGACCAAACCCGTCATTCACACAGCAGACCTATTACTGCAAGGATCCCACTTGGCTGTGACAATGGCATTCCATCTAACCACAGATGAAGCCGATGTGTATTTTATGAACTATTAGGTGATTAGAGACTGTCCCCGGTGTCTGGGTTATATAACGTGCTCAGATTTTAGGTTTCTTTCTATTGAAATCAGTAAATCTTAACAGCAAGCAAAGGGCTACACACTGGCTAATATTTACCAAGGTATTCCCAGTAGCCTGGCAAGGCGAGTGGATTACAGTATTACCTCTTTTTCTTTAGTTATTGTCACAGCATTTGTGTTCTGTAAGAAAGCCATTCTCAGAAAACAGACCTTTTGTCCACTTCCCAAACATTGATTTTCTGCTCATTCTGTACAATTTCAAAGTCAAATAGAACTCTTCCTGTTCTCAAGGAGCTCACAGTCTAATGGGGAAGTGAGCTAAGGAAATCAGTAATCACAACATAATTTGTGGTTTGTATAATGCCAAAAGGAACAACTTGTTAAAAAGATCCCTATTAGCAGAGGATCCACCCTCTGCAAATACACTTCAGCTAGCAGAAAACCCTTTGCATTTATGTATACATCAATTCATTAATCTACCATCATTCGGTAGTGACATATGTCTACTAGTGTGTGCCGGTCACCGTGCCAGGCATCACGAAGCAATCCTTGCCCAGGTAGACACCGCCCTTGTCATCATGCAGCTCCCAGCTGGGGTGGGGGTGGGGAATAGAAAGGAATCAATAAACAATCAAATGCAGAGTGATGTAAGCCATGGGAGCATTCTGGAAGCACCTGTTCTGAAGGCCCAAGGCCTGCAAATGAATCAGAGTCACACACACGCAGTAGGAACTCTGTGTTTGTTGAAAGAGGATAAGTAAATTAATCAATGTGTATGCCAAAGCAATGAGTTTGCTGCCTATGAGTTGCTCACTAGCCAGAGGCTCTTGTTCTAGTAGACACGTTGCTGTGTGTGGTAGTGACCACACTGCGGTATAACTGTTCGTGACCCAGGCAGGAGCCACAGAAGAGAGCAAGCAAGGAGAAGCTGAAAGAAGTTCCAGGTAAACAAGTGCTGGAAATCAGAAAGCCTCGGTGAGACGCTGGGCTGGGAAGGCAAGGACGGGTCCGATCACTCAGCACTCAGTATGTATCTCAGTATGAGATATTTTTGTTACAGACCTAAGGGAGAAATTGATCTAGTCGTGCTTCAGAAACAATGCATTATAATCCAAATAAGTCTGAAGTCTCTTCCACTTAACACCCCTTCAACTTCTTTTTTCCCTTTTTTGAGACAGAGTCTTACTCTGTTCCCCAGGCTAGAGTGCCATGCTGTCATAGCTCACAGCAACCTCAAACTCCTGAGTTCAAGCCATCCTCGTACTTGAGCCTCCTGAGTAGCTGGGACTACAAGAGCCTGCCACAACACCTGCCTAATTTTTTTTTTTAATTTTTAGTAGAGATGGGGTCTCACTCTTGCTCAGGCTGTTCTCAAACTTCTGAGCTCAATCAACTTTCCTGTCAGCCTCCCAGAGTGCTAGGATTACAGGTGTGAGCCACCTTGCCTGGCCTGTAAACTTTCCACTTCTTAAAAATAAACATATCTTCCTTCCGGATCTCCTTTCCTCCATAAAAATATATACAACACCCACCTCAACCATCTAGTTTGCGCTCATGGCTGATATTTGAAGAACCCAAGTACAGATGGTGGGTTCCACCTGAGAACACTCATTATGAATTTGGGATTTCTGATAGCACTTAGCGCACAGCCCCTTCCATCCCTGCATGTTCAGCGGCCAAACAGCCCCTGTGTAAGAGACAAGGGCAACTACTGTCTGACTTACAATTAATTAGAAAGGATATTTTATTAAATACTTCTCTTTAGAACCAAAATCCACACGGCATGGTCACGCCTTTTAGCTAAACCTCTTGTAGCTCATACACAACCTTTGTTAACTTCAGGACATTTCTGAGAGTCAAGATTTCATGTGCGAGGTAGGAACTAGGAGCTATGTGGCCCAGAAGCAGAAATCAGATGATTATTCTCAGTCCTTTGCAACTGTGGTGGCGAAGAAATTCATGTTTTTATTAAAATTTACTGCTTTGTTTCAGGCCAACAGTCAGTTGAATCAATAAACATATCCAGAGAACCTTCCCCAGGGATGCTTTGAATGGGATTCTGGGGCATAGCCTCTGCCTTCTTAATCAATATAATTGAACGTTCTATCTATCAAACACCTACTTTGTACCAGGTTCTATGTCAAGAAACAAAGTACTAGCCCCTGCTATCACTTGCTCACAGATAGACAATTCAAGTATCGTAAAGCAGTAGGTCGCCCTGAAAAGGTGAGGACAGGGTGTTAAGGCAGCCACCAAAGAAGAGACCCAGGTGCCTGGGGATCAGGCTTGTGCTCTCCTGCACACCCTTGCTATGGAGCTAAAACGATCACATCTAACTGCTGCTGCAGGGGGCGTCCTATTCTCTATGAAAATCTTTACAAGCCACCCAGCAAGATCTCCAAAGGTGCAGAGCCTCGAGGAGCAGTAAGTCGTCCAGCCCCGGGTTACTCCCATCCATCCAGAACCCATCGTGGGCAAAGGGCGGTGTTTCCCTTTGTCTGGTAAAACCAGAGAGGTTATGTCTGCCTTTAGCACTATCCGGGAAGCTCATGTGGGGTCCACATGGGCTCTTTATAGACAGGCTTGGCAGGGCTGGTGGAAACAATCTCTCCTGGGACTCTTCCAGGCTAGACTTGGGTATGTGCTTCAGGAATACCCTGCCATTCCCTGGGGTGAGCATACTCCTGAGGCCTCTTGGCTGTGAAGCCAGAAGTGTGCTTGTGTCTGGGGTACCAATATAGCACAGGCCTTCCCAGGTTCCTTGAGTTTTCCAGAGAAGAGAGCTTAGGAACAAAAGCCAGGGGGTGACAAGGTCTGATGATGGCGGAGTTCACATAAGGCCCACTGTGTTCTATAGGCATCTCGGGGCCAGCTGGTCTGTGTGGCATTACCTGAATAACATGGCGCTATTTCTCCAGGATCTTTCCCCCACTGGGGTTTTGTGTGTGGGGGATCGAGATGAGACAGGAGACTTGGGCCAGGAGTGGTCCCAGAACAGGTGAAAGTTAGAGGCCACATGGCAGAGTGGAAGGGGCTCTAGCCTGGGTAACCACAGACGTGGTTTGAACCCCAGCTCTGCCACTCAACGGTTAGATGACCTGAGCAAACAAGTTAGCCTTTTTGAGCCTCAGTTTCCTCCCCTGTGAAATGGCTGCAATAACATACTTTCAAAGGTTGTTATAGGATTTAAACGTAAGACCATATGTAGAGTTCCTAGAATACAGTAGTCACGCAATAAATAGTAGCAATTCTTATTATTGGTTCTCCAATTTAAACCAGGGCAGCAGCTTAACTAGACGTCACGGACCCATGCCATTTGGGGTCTGCTCTGCAGTCAGATGGGCTGTGCTGGAGGCTACAACCAATGGGGGGAAAGGCTTCTAGGAGAGGGTGACAAAGTTCTGACAACACAACTTGTCTATGAACTGTGCTGCCTTCAGAGCCAAAGTGGAGCAGAAGCCCTAGGAAACATTAACATGCTTTCTAAAGATTTGTCTAGAATCAGGACAGAGGCCTGGGCTCAGAGAGATGGGACAGGACACAGGGAGAGAACTATCCTTGGGAAGGCTAAACAGAGATGGGGCGCCCAAGCTTGACACTGTCCTTTTACCATGAACATGAACTGAGTTTGGAGTTGTAAAGAAGCAGCCCCTGACACCTAGGAGCCAGCCTGGGAATATTAGCGAGGCCTTGGTGTTTGGGGGCAGGGTCCTGGCGCTTGCAGCCAGGTCTTGCTATTTTCCTGTTGAGCACAAACAATGTCACAGACCGTCACCGTCAGACAAGACCACTCTGATCATGATGGATCAGAATAGAAACCACCGTCATCGAGTCTGAACACCAACAAAAACACCAACATTGTCCAAACCACAACTGGCTAAGTGCCCCTCGACCCTGGCTGTTCTGAGTCACTCCTGCTTCTTTACCAATCCCAGCTTCAGCCCCCTCCAGTCTTCTCTCTAGATAATAAGATCTAGTGACAGATTCAGTCATAGAATTGCTCACATTTCCTGACCGCCTACTCCAGGGTATTGCTCCCTTAAACTTTCCCCACATCACCTTTAAAAAGCCCAAATCCTATTCAAGTATTTTCGGACACCCTCTCAGTAAGACTCCCCGGGCTGCTCCTGGCTGCAGAAAGCCCAACGTGCTCAAATATAGGTGTGTTCTTGCTTTGTGGCTGAAAAGCATCGACACCACAAAAGACCATAAAGGCATACAAAGTAAGAGGTGTAACTAAGAGGTAACAAAATCCTTTTTACAAGCCAATTGGTGAAAACCAATTCCATTCTGTGGCTTCCAGAAGTCACACACACATATGTACGCTTTGTGCTGTCTTTGCCTCCGTATGAGGAAATGAAACATCAAGGAAATAACCAAATTAAATATAAAAAGCTAAATAAAAGGAGTTAAAATTTTCAAGTTCAGGTTTTAAATTCTATCTAGCTAGTCTGTACTCCAAGGCCATGGTCATCCAAAAATAATTATACTCTCACTACAAAAGCCTGTACCTCTTCATGAAAACTCAGCCAGGCCTCAGGGAGAAGTTGGACCCAAGTAAGACGTCCTTGAGGTCTTAGAAAGGCTTGGGTGCAGCTCACATTTGTCATGGAGTCAGAAAACAACACTTTGGAAGCTCAACACTTACCTGTTTCTAGCATTTCAATATTGTTTCTTATTTTTTTGGTTTTTGTTTTTATCACGGCCAGTAACAGTGGCTCATGTCTTTAATTCTCTCTCTCTCTCTCTTTTTTTTGTTTGAGACAGAGTCTCAAGCTGTCCATGGGACAGCATAGAGTCGAGTCCTCTGGCATCATAGCCCACAGCACCCACCAACTCTTGGACTCAAGCAATCCTCTTGCCTCAGTTTTTGTATTTTTAGTAAAGATGGAGTTCTTGCTTTTTTGCTCAGGCTGGTCTTGAACTCATGAGCTCAAGCAATCCACCCGCCTTGGGATTACAGGTGTGAGCCACCGAGCCCCTCCTATTGTTCTTCATAATCGTTTCTGAAGGTATTTTGGAGATGCTAGCATTTCTCAGCTATGCAAAGAGGGACTAAAAGGGGCCACTTTGCTTCTGCTTTGTTCAGAGTTTTGAAGAGAGAGCAGCACACGCCTGGGGGCTGTGAGGAATGGTGACAGCGTGTGAGGGAGTCCTAGGGGACAGGCCCAAAAGCACACAGTTGGAGCAACTTGGCTGCTATTCCAGAGATTTTTCTAAGAATTATTCTCTTCTAAACTTCAGAGTAGGGCACTTCATCAAGCGAAAGCATTGCTTTATTGGATGTAAGTGTGTTGAGCTAGAATTAACAGGGGAAACTAAGGTAAAAATGGAGGTGTCAAACACCGACTTCATGAACAAAAAGACCAGGACTGAGAAAAGTCTTCAGCCCACAGAGTTTGCGCAGCCACCACCATTGCGGCCAGTTCCAGAGACAGGAGGCCACAGTCTCAGCGAACAGCGCCCCCTGCAGCACAGTGCAAACGGTGCCCCTCTGGAGAGGTGACATTTGGGTCCCCAGAAGTCTGCAGTGCTGGGCCAGACACAGGTGCAAAATCTCATAGCAACTCTCGGAAGCAGGGAACTGAAGCTCAGAGAAGTTAGGCAACCTGCCCAAGGTCACAAAGCAAAGTCAAAAGAGCAAAGATAAGAATCTCATCTGTCTGATTTGAGAAGTCTTAACTTTTTAAGTCCTAAGGCACATCACGATAGTTGCTAAGCAGTGAGGGTAAACATTTATTCAGCACCAAGTACTCTGTACCAGCAATGGTGGTTTCCAGACAGTTTTTTGCTTCATGTAAGCAATCACATCAGAGCCAGCAAGAGTCTAAAACGTTTTACGATACCAAGCCTAAAAGGATGGGGGTGGGGGGCGGTGGTCCACAGACAAGGACGAGCATGGGCAAAGCCAGGGAAGAGGCGGAGAGAAGGGTCCAGGAGGGAGGGGCCCATGGAGAAGGCACAGGGCACCCTGGGCTTAAGAAGGGCTCAGGCCCTGATGTCATGAGAGGGCTTCGTAATGCCACACAGAGTTCAGAATGGTCATGATGTCAAAAAAATTAAGAGGCAGCTATGGAAGCTGCTGAGGGAGCAGCATGGGGCTCCCTGTGGAAGTGTCTACAGATTGTTCTGGCTCCAGCAGATTGCAAGCAATGGCCTGAAATTATGGTAATGACATCTTCCATCTTCCATCTGGAGACACCTGTTGACCAGGGTGGGGGCACATACTGCAGCTCCTACAGCCAGAAGTTTGACATGATGGCCATCGTGCCTGTGGGAAAGGGGGCCTCACCCCGCCTTGGTGGAGAAGGAGAACTGGCCAGTGGCGATGAGCCGGCCTTGTACTCTGGCTGCTCTAGCAAAGGGCAAAGCACCTGACCTTGGAGGTGGTGCCAAGGTCACACCCAAGCAACCAGCTAGGGAGGCCAAGGCAAGAAAGACACGGTGGAGGCCTCCCCTGCCTCCTGCCAGCCATAGGAGCTCGGACATGACCCCAAACCTCTTTAAACCTGAGCCTCCCTCACCTGCTTTCTCCTCTGCTGGAAACACCTGGCCTTGTCCTCTTCCGCCTGTCCCACCCCCCACCCCATCTGACTTCTTGGCCTCAACTTAAATGTCATTTCTCAGAAAAAAATTTAAATGTCAGTTTTTCAAAGAAGAGTTTCCTGACTATTCCCCTCCCCATTTAAACCAGATTTCCTCTTTGTCATATTTAATTATACTCTTCACTTTTTGTTAGCGGTTTATATGTTCACTTTTGCGCTGGTGTGAAAGCCATGTCCCCTCAGTACAGCAGGCTCCATAAATATTCGTCAAGAACAGAAGCAGACACAGGAAGGTGTGAACAACTCCGAATTGAGGAGCATGACACCAGCCTGACACCCCTGCCTCAGGCTGGGACCCGTCTCCCAGAAGCCTGTACAGGGCAGCCCATGGGGCCGCAGAGGGCTGGCGCGAGTGGCTTCTCCTGCTGCTCACCCCCGTGGATCTCCTGCAGCCCAAGCGTCCAATGACTTGTTTAGAAGACAGAGTGAAAATCACCTCTCACCCACCTCTGCCTAAAGAGGTGCAGGTATGGTTTTCAAAGCTTCATGTACCATGGAACCTTGTACAACAAGGGCTGCCGGGTGTGGGATTCCAGCTGTTGGGCTCAGAATGTGTTAGGTTGTCTTGGTCAGGACCCAGGACAAGGATGAAAGCAGAAATGACACCTAGTAAAACACAACAAACATGATTACCGTTCGGAGAGAGAGGACAGGTCCCTGCAGAATCCTGGGTGAAACTTTAATCACTGGGGAGCAGGAACAGACAAGAGCGTGGGAAAGGGAAGAGGGATCACTTCCGCCTCCGATAGGCTTAACTGAGAGCCAGTTCTCAGGTCTCTACCTTACACTCGGGCCAGGCCTTCCTGACAGTCATGGTCCCGACTAGGAAATTCTAGTTTCTAATGAATTCAGAATTAAAAATTAAATTAACACAATGATCCAAAGGCTTTTCTAGACTCACAGTGTTTTTATTCTCATTGCTATTAAAAAGAAAGTCATTATATTGAACACAGCGTCTTACATGTCTAGATATATAATCTTGTATTGAAACCAATATGTCCTCAAAAGATGTACAGTTAGGCATTAGGATATTAGATATTTAAAGGAATCCCGTAGAGGATTGTTTTATAAAGTGAAGAATAATTTTTGCAAGTCAAACAATCACCATCCCACTGGTTTATCTTGTGAACGTGTGCAAGCGGAAGGGGTGAAGTCCGTGCTTGGCACCTCCATTTTCTGCAAAGTTGACACATTTGTAATGGGCGCTTCTTAAATCTCACAGATCGAGCCACCCATCTCAAATGGCAATGGAGTTTAAAGAAGGAATTTCAGTGTTTATAAAAAGTTGGCTTTATTATGTGTGCAGGGATCCTGTTATTAACCTGACCCTTCTAGTTATCTGTGGTTGGGTTGACATATTATATCAATTCAATCTTCCCAGCCCAGAAAACAGGGAATTCCACATGGACAGGCAGCCTGAACATAACGTCTTGAATTTCTGCAGCAAGAAAGTACACTTTGTTTTAAAGAAAATGTATTGAATTCCCAACCTTGACAATTTATAATGTAATAGGGAAAATGCACATAAGGCCTTGAGGCTAGGCACTCGGGGTGGGGGGTGGGGTGCACCCACGGGCAGAGAGCAGCAAGGCCGAGCTCTGACAGACGCTGAAAGCACCAAGATGCTCAAAGCTCCAAGGTGCGGGTGCTTGGGTTTGGAGGTTATATTGCAAGTTTCCCTGTTCCAGCCCTGTCAAGTGGCCCACTGGGCAGGATTTAAGAAGTGGGTCTGTGGGTTTGAATCTGAAAAATGGGAGCATTCATATCTATCTTGTGGATAGATAGAAAGAGCTCAGACAACACTTGGACATAGGAAGCGGCAGAGCTGCCAGCACCTTCCAACTGCTCGTTCCAGGCCCCGCCATGCACTGAATGAAAAGGTCCTCTCATGTCCGTCAGTGCTGGGCTTCTCTACACCAGCGTCCTGGCCCAACAGCACCCTTCCCAGAAAAGGAGAAGAAAAGGGCAAGGCTTCAGGGGAGTGGCTTGGACGGAAAGCCAGCTTTCCTGTTGACTCTGCTGCTGTGCCTCAGCAGGCCTTTGAGGGTCAATGATTACCAGTTTGGGCTTGGGCTCTGCCAAGCCATGGGAGTCACATTAATGGGGCAGCACGTCGTCCCCCATGCTCCCATGCCCAGGTGCTTTCTGGGAAAGCCCTGCAGCCACAAGGAGCAGAGCCAGCAGCCCCGGTGACCCTGTAGTTCCACACCATAGAGCTGCCCTTGGGCGCGTGCCGAGACCTCTCTTTGGGGCTCTCCTTGGGGGGGCAGTTCACACGCTCCCCTCCTTGTCACCAGGCAGAGCCCACCTGGGGAGCCCTCTCAGAACAAGGACACGTCCTCCCAAGGCACATAGAGGACGGGCCACTCTAGCAATTGTCTGGAGCTGCTCTTGACCAACTCTCATGCCTGCTTCTGACACAAGGCGAGTGAGCAGGAAGGGGACATGCCCCAGACCTGAGAGCCATGTCAGGGCAGGGCAAAGTCAAGGTCCTTACCCACCTCCCGAGAGAGGCCGGCAGAGCCTGCCGCAGGCCTGCTGACGCACTTTCTCCCACTCCTTTCCTCCCGCTTTTTACTCAATGGTATGTACAGTGACCTGGAAAAGGTGAAATTGAATTCTGCTTTATTTCCTCTTGTTTGTCCTTCTATCAAAATCAAATCAAGTCAAAAGAAGCTTTTCAGTCTCACAGACGTTACTTAACCTCTGCGAGCTGCCCGTTTTTATAATAAATTGGTGATTATAAGTGCCTTTGTTGTTTGGGGAATTAAATAAAAAGAAAAACATAAAACTTATCTGTGAATGTTTATGGCAGCATTATCCACAATAAGCCAAAAAATGGAAAACCCCCACATGTCCACCAACTGATAAATCAAGAAATAAAATGTGAAACAGCCACGCAATGAAAAGTTCAGCTCTGAAAAGGAATAAAGTACTTATACATGCCAGAACATGGAGGAACCTTGAAAACATGATGTAAGTGAAAGAGGCCAGACGTGTGATTCTGTTTCTATGAGAGGTTTACAAGAGGCAGCTCTGTAGACAAGGAGTTAGAAGGCTGACTGCCATGGGCCGATGAAAACCTTCAAATATTTCAGCAGTGATGGTTGTGCAACTCTGTGAATGTATTTGAAAGCCACTGTACACTTCCAATGGTGAGACATGTGTTATGAAGATGATATCTCAATAAAGTTGGGACAGAAAATAAATGCACATACATAAAGCACTTGTCACCTATTGAGGACCCAACACTTCCCCTCCCTACTGTCTGACTTGCACATCCCTTTAGGCCCTGTGAGGACCTCGGCTGACCTTGGCACCTCCCTCCCCTAGCAAGTGGTTTCTGCAGTCCTGGAGGTACCACCATCAAAATTATTAACATTTTGTTACAAGAGTTTGGGGTACAAAAAGCATTCTGCTTGCTGTCATTCAGCCAGCCTGTGGGAGGATGCAGAGAGAAGTTCTTCTTCCCCGCGGTGGCCCGAGTGATTCCGGGAGCAACAGAGGGAGAGTCTGGGGTCCTCCCCTCCTCCACCACCCCCACCCCCGGGGCTCTGCAGGCCTAGGGCCCTGGGGTGGTTGGGATCCAGGGTGTCGTCCTTCACAGCGCCCAGCTCGCACCAGCTCACCGCCGTGGGCAGTAGGGGGCGCTCTCAGGAGGGACAGAAGGGGATCCGCCCGCCTGCCCGCAAACCCCGCCGCCCTGGCGGCACCACGCATGCGCCGCCGCAGGTGCCGGCGCTCTGCCCATCTTGCGTCTGTTTTCTAGCATTGTGTTCCTTGCCCGCGTTTCCCGGGGTCAGCAAATTAACATTCTCACTCCAGTTTAAGGCAGCCCCTCCAGAGACTCAGCACGCCCCCCGGACAAGCCGGAGCCCCCGGGACCCTGAAAACCCCCTTCCCCGCCTCCTACCCCCAAACCGGTCCTTGCCTGTGCCCCACGGAGAGGGAAGGTTGGGGACATGATTAGGCTGCGGTTACCGTGCTGTTTTCTGGGGTGACAACTGGGCAGGGAGCTGCGTGCACTCCATACTGTGACTCTCAAGAGAATGGCAGGAAAGCCCCCGCCGGCCTGTCCGAGGTTGGGCGTCTGGAAGAGCGAGAAAGGGCATAGCAGGCCGCCCCCTGTTTACACCTTGTACCTTTTAAAAAAGAGAATCCTGGGGAGGGGCCTGCAGCTCAGTGAATAGGACGCTGGCCCCATATACCGGAGGTGGCAGGTTCAAACCCGGCCCGGCCAAAAAAAAAAAAGAATCCTCACCTGGATCAATTCAGATCCTAATGACCTGATTGGTGATGCAGCTTCAGGGCCAAACCTAGACCTTATTAAGCATAGTAATGCATGATGGGTTTGGGGGCAAACTACAAGGCCCCTGTCCGCGGTGAGCGCTGATTCCAGGGAGGAGGAACGTCCCCACCTGGCGCAGGCTCCCAGCGCCCCCAGCCCCCCAGCAGTGTCTGGAGTCGGGGTTGAATTCCGGCTCTGCTGCCGCCTGGGGTTTTTACAGAGCTAATTTCCCAATGTGACCGATTAAGCCTGGAAAACAACCTCCGAGAAAGAAATCTAAGGAGAAATAAATACCCTAAGAGCTCTCTGTGAGTTGTTTATGGGTTCTCCCCACCTTTCTGTCTTTTTGACCTAACTTGCATTCCCCCTAGCCCAAGCTGCTGTACTCTCGTCCACTCTCCTTGTCTTCCCACACCCAATAATCGGGTGTTTTTTTCTCCCAACATCATTTGAGTCCTGGGATGTCTGATCTTGCCAAGGCTCCCCTGAGCTGCTGGGGCAGAGGGGGAAGGGCGGATGGTGGGAAGACCTCTAGGAACTGTGGAGAGACTGACAGCTGGGCTTAGCACTAAGGAGATGCTGGCCAGCCCCCTGGTACCTGGAGGATGTGAGGTCCAGGCTGGGATCAGCATTAGCACTGAAGGCCAGCAGATGGTTTGGCAAAGCAAAGATTCTCCAGGTGCCCCAAAGGTAGGGAAGGGACAAGCCATAGGTGGTGCAGACCTGGCCTAAACCCCACCCCGTCCACTCGTTACAGGATAAGTCACTTTGCTTCTCTGAACCCGAGTGTTCTCCTCCAGGAAAATGGAAATGAGAACCCCCACTTCATAATGCTGGATAGTCAGGACGCCCAGCACAGAAGCCAGCACAGGGACAGCCACGATGGATGTCAGGGTCCTTCCTTGTCTCACAGGGCTGAGGAGCCCTGACGACAGCCAAAGGCTGAGCTGGCATTTGGGGGACAATTTTATAATCTAGGCCTGGATTTGAGCAGGCGACCGGCTCTCCTAGCAGCTCCAAAGCTAACCGCCACAGTGCCCGTGTGAACTGCAGGGAAGAAGCGGGGAGAGGTACATGGTGCTGCTTGGCCATTTGCCAAGTCTTATACAGTCTCCTGCCTCCTTTGCCCCACCCTCCCTGGCTCATAAAGAAGGTTCTCCCACCAGAACTTCTGGGAGGGAGAAGATAGCAGGCTCCGGGCTTGCCTAAAGGGACGTTTAAGGAGCATCTTTGCATACATGAAGCCCAGAAGGAGAAGACTTTGTTTATCTGGGCAGATTAATTAAGTGGGGGGCTGAGGATCAGAGGGAAAAGATTGCCCATAAAACGGTGAGATTAGATTAGACCAGGAAGATGCAATCGGGCCAGACCAATTGAATTTCCTCTGAGGTTGTCGTGGCCAGCCTTCCAGACCCAGGGGCAGCCAGAGCTCGGGCTCAGTGACTGATGCCTGGCACGGTGCTTCCTCTGAAAGCTCCTTACTGGGTGCAGGTCCCACGGCTGCCCTCGGGGCACCAGGCAGAGTGTGGACAGAGGAGAGGAAATGGGGCCCGGCAGCACGTGGGATGTACGTAAAGATGGCACATCTGGGCACAGACATCTGGGGTCAAACTTCCTACTCTAAAAAAATTCTCCTAGCACCCTCTTCTTTTCCTTCTTAGCACCTACGACCACTGATTTTATGTCTGTTTTGTGTAATTCGGCTCTGTCAATGGCACGACCACCCACAGTCAGGTGAAACCTTAATTCAACCTTGGTCTTTTTTGACTCGCAACCCATGTCCAATCAGCAAATCTTTTCTGCTCTTTTGACAAATTATGTCCAGGACCCATCTGTCCCCTCTTTACCTCCTTTGCTGCTACCTTTGTCCAGGCCACCAGAGTTCCTCGGCTGGTCCATAGAAGGTGACTGTGAGGGCACATTGCCCGCACTCAGAGTGTGGAATGAAGCCTCTCCGTTGGGTTATGTCACTGCCTTGCTGAAGCCTCTCTCAGCTCCTGCTTGCTCTTGTGACCACGAGGCCCTGTACACCTGTGCAGCTGGGATCCTGTGGCCTCACTTGTGTCCCCACCAACTCTGCTCTGCAAATGCACCTCGTGGCTCTCGCCCTGATCTTTGGCACTTGCGGTTTCCTCCCTCGGGACTGCTGTGCTCTGGGTGTTCTTAAGACTGGCTGTCCCATGTCACTAGGGACTCGTCTCCATCATCACCTGCTCCAAGAGCCTTTCGGCATCTAAGCTAAGGTAGCCCCACACCCTCCGTGCTGACTCCGTGCTCTAACTTCGTTCTTCCTCCCATGTCACATCGTCAGGATTGGCTGTCAGTCATCCTGGCTGTTTGTCTCACTGTTGGTCACCTGTCATCTCCATCCCCAGCACAGAGTCTGTCTTGTTTTCCTCTGAGCCCTCAGCACTTGGACCTGCAGTGGAAACTCTACAAATATTTCTTGACCAGGTGAAGGTCAGGGTCCTCCACTGGGCTGCGAGTGCCACAGGTGCAGGGGCCTGCCCACTGTGTCACTACTTTGTACCCCTCCGGGCCTCAGTGTGCTCCCCCACTAGAGAAGGCCAGGACAAAAGAAGGAGCTATTTTCCTCCAACTCGTAACTGAACTCCTTTTTTACTTGCTCACCCAACTAATGACCAAACAAAACATCCAGGGGAAACGCTGCACAATGTAGATCCATAAATACTACCGCGCCTGCTCATAAGCCTTGGATGCACTTGGGGCGTTGTTCTCATCATCCGTTTGAAGGTTAGCTCAGATTTCCTACTTGTGTAGTGGCACATGTATCTCATGCGTTTCGAACTCAGTATTGTGTCTGAAAACACATATACAAATGAATCTCTGAGCATTCATTTACGTCATGAAAACTACCCACTTCCAGCATTTATTGACTTAATGAAGTTTTAAAGTTTTTAAAAAGAGTAAGAGCAGCTGAAGCTGTAGAACAGCTCAGAGAAACTGAAAACTGATAGATATAGTGGAGCGAATGGAATGCTGGAAGTTCCTTGGTGGTGCGGCTGCTGAGGTGGACAGACAATGCCAGCCAGCAGGAGCAGCAGAGAGGAGACCAGTAAGTCCACACCATGGACCAAGCAGACACGTCCCGAAAAAACTCCCAGCTGCTTAAGGAGGCCAGCGGAGCTCGACAAAGAGGCAAGCTCTGCACCGGAGGTGGGAGACGGCATTCTAATAAGCCAGCTGCCCACCACCACATTTGATCAACAGTCCACCGCTATTCAGATGGGGCAAGTCTTTCTGGAGACACTTAGGGTTTGTTGAAGGAGTGAATGGATGGATGAAGGAAAGATGGGAGGGGTATACTTTCAGAGTGGTTTGTAAGTAAAAGGGCACAAGATGGGCTGGGCACCGTGGCTCACACCTGTAATCCCAGCACTCTGGGAGGCCGAGGCAGGTGGGTCCCTCAAGCTCAGGAGTTCGAGACCAGCCCGAGCAAGAGCAAGACCCCATCTCTACTTAAAATAGAAAAACTAGCCAGGCATTGTGGTAGGCGCCTGTAGTCCCATCTACTTGGGAGGCCGAGGCAGAGGGATCACTTGAATCCAGGAGTTTGAGGCTGCTGTGAGCTTGGCCGACACCTTGGCAGTCTAGCCTGGGCAACAAAGCAAGACTCTGTCTCAAAAAAAAAGAAAAAGAAAGAAACAAGAAAGAAAGAAAAGGAAGGAAGGGAAGGAGGGAGGGAGAAGATGTGTTAATATAAAAGAGATTGGCCAATAATGAATGTTCCATAAAGTTTTCTTGAAGTTACTTCAGTCTGAGAGTAGTTTTCTCTCTAAGCTATGGTTCAAAAATGCTATCTCCCAGGCAGTCTTCACGGTAAACTCCATAGTTACAACCGCTCCATGACAGAGCCCACATTGCTACTCCCAGAGGCCAAAGGCCAGAGAAGCCAAGTGATTGGCCTGAGTTCACAGACCTAGACAGTTACAATTTAGCCTACAATAGTGCTCACGTACGTATAGGATATGTGCTCACCTTGGGGCTAATTTTTAGAAGAAACTCAGTAAAACACATCCCTTTTGATGTGACCAGGCTAGTAGCATATTCTCTGCAAGACCCTCAGTCTGGCCAGCAGGTCACCCCTCTTATGTGATTGAAGGCCCACTGCGGGCTTTGATGTTAATCTACAGGATTGGGGTTGAAGGCTGACCTCTTCTTGGCTTGGAATTACTGCAAGGAAAAAGGAACCAACACTTGTTCAAGGTCTATCAAGGACCAGAGTCTTTGGTGGGGGCTTGGTAGGAACTATTTCATGCAGTCCTCACAGTGACCCCAAGAAGCAGGTGTAAATGTCTCTATTTTTCAAGGGAGGGAACTGAAGTCTACAGAGGCCAAATCAAAATAGCTCATAGGAGGCAAAGCTGAGATGGGAACCCTGGTCTTAACCTAACGGACCCACCACAAGTTCCCTAATGGTTTGACCCATAAGGCCAATGAATTCTGACATCCAAATGAGGTGAGCAAAGATAGGAAGGGCTAGAGAAAAGACTGGCCCTCCCATTCTGTTTCTCCTTTTACTTTCCTTCCTTGCTTGCCCTTTCTTTGCCCCTGCCTCCTTTTCCTTCTGTCAATAAATCTTTATTGGGAGCCCGTCATGTGCTGGTACTGTACCAAGAGCCAGGAATGCAACGTCAACCAGATCATCACTCAGAGAGGTGGGAAGAGCAGACAGATAATAAAATGGAGCCAGATACACATGGTAATCATAGATGGTGATAAGAACTAAGACAGAAGCAGTGACTAGCAGTGACATTGGAAAGCAACAGGAAGCAGAAAGGCACTGGCTGCTGGCGATGGCAGGTGGCAGTGCTGAAATGGGAGGAAAGGCACCCCACACTCAGGCCTCCCCCGACCCCCCCTCACAGCAGCAGCACCAGCAGAAGCTGGCAAGCTCTGCAGGGAGGCCCGCCTCTGCCCAGAGTGGGCACAAGTCAAGCCTCAGATGTCTCCTTTGTCAACGACAATGATACCTACCCCCAGCACCCTGGTACAGATCAAGCGATACAGTGTTTAGAAGAATTCAGGTGGTTGTGTGATATCTTATATAAAAGTGAGCTGGATTTGTAGCAAGATGGAGTTCAGTTAGACATAAGGAAGAACTTTTGACTGCAGGGTAACAGCATGCCGTGACAGGTTTCCAGTGAAGACTCTTACCCATGTTGACAGTTTGGGAGAGAAGGAATATCTGTCTGTTCGGCATAAGTGCCTGACTCTTCATAGGTTTTGCGTATGAAGTGAATACATGAATTAAGGCAGAAATGAATAAATTTCTTAAATATAGAAGTGACTTGAGGGAAGAAGTGACTTAGGAACTCAGGAAGTCTCTTTTCTGTTTTTGAGTCAGGAACTCCAGAAGATTCTCTCAGGAGAAAGTCACCAATTGGATTATTGAAAATTAGCCCACTACCACAACAAGGGTGGGTCCTTGTGCTCATATCAGCTGGACCAAGCCTAGAAGTAGGATGCCAAGGGTCAGGAAGAACGAATAGAGAAGAGAGAGGCACTTTGACAGGAGCTGCTGAGAAAGCCGTGGCCGGGGGCGGGGGGACTCTGAAACCAGGTGTGACGCTGAGGAAAGCGCCATGGAGACCGTCCCCTGGTGCCGCCATTCTGGCCTGGGCGAGGGGGACCACAGTGCTGGGGCGAGTCTGGAGTCCTTCAGAAAGCAGAGACATGCTGGGGTGATCCGCATTAATGCCAGGGCAGGGAGCGGCAGCAGCTCAGAAGCAGAGCCTGGCTGCTCTGGGGGTGCCCTGCTCTCTCCTCCTCCCCAGGTCTGAGGCCTGGTCTTCAGTCACTGGGGAAATATGCATGGTGCTTACTTTGTCTGCATTTGGAAATTAGCCTACTGTGGCCTGGCTGTTAGCATCCCTGGGCCCCCAGCACCCACATGGCTAAGCAGGCCAAGACAGAAGTGGTGGCTCACCGGAGTGGCCATGCCAGCAGCTGAGATGAATAATGGGGGATGCTGGTAGGGCTGGGGTCAGTGAGGGCAGAGCCGTGTAGAGACACAAGTTGAAGAAGGGGTCTCAGGCCCTTAGGCATCAGGCCTCAGATAGAAAGAAGCTATAGGGGAATTTGTACCCAGTAGTCTCAGGTTCATCTGTCTGGCAGATGGTGTCATCAGAGAGATAGCCAGTGGTGGATGACCCTGTACAAAGCTTAAGCCATGTCATCAGAACCACATCTCTGCTCCTGGGAGCCCCCTGAGAGAGTGGGATGGCTGCAGCCCACCTCTGTGCTGCAAAAACACAAGACCCAGAGCAAAGAGCTTGTGATAAGACTTCCCAAAGCACTAATGTGTGCCCTGCCAGTTGGCAAGTTGCTACTGAAACCTCCTCCCAGAAAGATGGATGCAGACTCTCTGTCTATAGAAGTTCACTTCCACGTTCCTCTAGGATGTATTCCTGTCTCTCAGCACCCCTGCAGACCCAAGCACCTTCCTGACCTCTAGCTCACATGGTCCTGGCTGAGGTTTAAGTCCAATGCCATTTTGTCTTCAGTGGGTGTGAGAAAACACAGCCCTAGCTCTCCGTGGGTCTGCTGTGTCGATGGCCCATGTCCAGCGTCACATCCCTGTGTTTTGGTCAGCCTCGTGGAATCTGTCCACCCTGTGCTCTGAGTACCCAGATCAAGTCATTGGCACAGCCCCAGGCCAGTCTGGACAGGGCCCACTGCCCACTGCCTTCCCACCCTGTCCTCACTGCCAGGAGAGACTATTCAAACACCACACAGACCATGAGACACCCACGTGTTACGAAGGTGAGTGAAGTCCCAACGCAGTACCCCTGCTTCCTCCACTTGTCCAGGTCTCACCCTGTCTGTCCCCCATCTCGGGTGAGCACCTGCCCGACTTGGGGAGCTTTGTACTCTCACACATAACAGATGTGGGTAGGGAGCGCAAGAGCCCAGGGCCTGCTTGGGGTCACAGCTTACTTCCCTTCTCCTCCCCACCTCACCCCTCTCTGGCTGCCATCGGAGCAGTCAGGGTCTGGAGACTGGTCAGTTAAAATGTGTTTGGCTGGCCCCGTTATGCCACATGGTCACCCTCATGCCTGTCACCAACACCCGTCCTCCCAGTAGACCGAAACTTCTGCAGTGGAGACCCTGTGTCTTCACGCTGTACAAAGCCGGGGCAGAATCGGCATCTCAGAAGTCCTCTGAGGTGACCCTACACCCGTGCCTGTGATTCATCTCTGAACCCAACTCTGGCTCCCCGTGCCTATGCATAATTCATCAGCAGCCCAGCTCCCCGCAGCCTCCCAGCATCCCCATCCTGCAATGTTGAATGAGCCTCAAGCACAAGACGGGATTACTCTTATCTCTCCGAACATCTCATCACTGGACTTGGTCTCCAAGGGGCCGCATTTTCTGGAGTCTTTCCCCGTGAGAGGCTAACAACAGTTACTCATGGTGGCCCAGTCCTGTGGAGCTTCTCAAGGACAAATGGCAGATCTGGCTAAAGCCAGAAAGCTCCAAGAATTTAATCAAGGGCAATGACCCATGAGACTTCCCCCAGGGGTAGTCACCTGAGAGAGCTTTAGTTGTTCTAACTCAGGAAAGCTGGTTCCTTTTTTTAAAAAGACAGAATTAACCTGTTGCTTTCAGCTGTGTTGCGTTGCAGATTTAAATCTGCTCCCTGGGGACGTGGTGGCATCTTGATAGGTTCTATAGGTAGGATCCCTAAATCCGAGCCAAGACACATAGGTATTCATGCAATTGTAGGAAAGGGAGGGACATGGACATTGTGAAATTCTAAATACAAGGAACATTCCGGCTTGTATTTCACAGAGCATTCACAAAGAAACTTCTCTGACAGATGGTCACATGCATCTAACTAGAATACAAAGCTCGCACCAGTGTGACCGCACAGCACAGCAGGGGGCACGCAGCACAGAAACAAACTCTGCTGCCCACTGGGAGCCTTTTTAGGAAAATAATCGTGAGCTTTTCCGAGTAAGGAAATTATTGATCCAAAAAGCTGCTGGGAGAATTCAGATTCACATTTATATCTTTCCTGGGGCCTTTGAAGTTGCTGCCCTTTTCCCGGCCTTAGTTTCTTTGGGCAGTGGGTGACCTGGACCTGGTGAGCCCTCAGGATGAGTGTTCAAAATTAGTGTTTCAATGCTCTGTTGTTTAACAGGATGAAATTGGACCTGGTTTTAGACCTTGACAGCTAGAAACCTTAATAAGAGGTTTTAGAAGCAACTCCTTGGAGCAGAACATCTTTGGATTTGAAAAGTCTGAAGTGACTTTTCTCTGTACTATTCCAGGTTTTTTTCTGCTATTTCTTTTAAAAGAATCCAGGACCGTTGTCTGTGAGGGCATCACCCCTTTTTCTGTTCTGACAAGGCAGTGGCAGGAATGGCTGACACTTTCTCTGAACAATCCTTCAGGATAAGCTCAGCAAGGGAGACCCAAGAGCCCCCTGCCCAACTCAAAGCCTGGGCAGCTCTGACCCCTGTGATTTTAGGGTTGTCTTTTGCTTATTATTGACTTTTCTTGGAATCTCCCTCCTGTACATCTCTACACTCATTTTTCCATCTCCTTTCTAAAAAAAGATTTTACTTGTTGGTTCTTGTTCTGTTTTTCCTATTTCTACACACCCTTGCTTGTTCCTGAAGATTTCTGAAACACGGGCTCCAGCTGACCACTTCTTGCTGTTTTAGAGCAGGGCTCGAACCACTCAGGAATCAGACATGTTCCCGGAGTCGGAGCTCACGGGGGTGGTCTAGGCCCGAGTCTCTCTCTCTCTCTTCTTTTTTTTCTTTTCTTTTTGCTTTAGCGATGAGGATCTCACTCTGCCACCCAGGCCATAGCTTGCTACAGCCCTCAACTCCTGGGCTCAGGAGATCTTCCTGCCGGGGCCTCCCTGGTTGCTGTGATTACAGGTGAGAGCCTGCAAGCCCAGCTCTGGCTTTTTATCTTTACTTTTGGCTTTACCCTGTATCACAGTCTCTTTTTTTCCCTAATCTATAAAATGGGGATGCTCTCATTCCCAAAGACAGATCCAGGTCTTGAAATAAAGGTAGATGGACCCTTTCTACTTTCTCTCAACCCACTTACCAGCCTGACCATCACATTCACCTCTGAGAACACTCAGAGATGTCGGGGGAGGAGAAGGTGGGAAGTGCCCAGAGCAGAAGCCTTTGTTTTAACAAACACCCAATTATCCTCAATTAGCTGCTGAGCAACCCTTTGATTTCTCGGCTAATGATTCATTCAACGGTGACCAGAGTGAACAGCACAATACATATTCTGCATATTCCCCTCCGGGGCCTTCCTTTTTCTTTTTTTTTTAATAATTTTATTAAATCATAATTGTGTACATTGGTGCAATCATGGGGCAGAATGTGCTTCATATACAATCAGAAACATTTTGATCGTACTGTGAGAGATAGCCCTCATAGCATTTTCTTAATCACTATATAA
>CAUYRH010147117.1:0-16913 GCA_963574655.1 Perodicticus potto | reverse complement strand
AGAATGTTTATTGCAGTCCAATTCATAATTGCTAAGTCATGGAAGAAGCCCAAGTGCCCACTGACCCATAAATGGATTAATGAATTGTGGTATATGTACAGCATAGAATATTATGCAGCCTTAAAGAAAGATGGAGACTTTACTTCTTTCATGTTTACATGGATGGAACTGGAACATATTCTTAGCAAAGTATCTCAAGAATGGAAGAAAAAGTATCATGAAAGCTATAACCCAATTATAGCTCAAGAAGAAAGGGAAAGGGGAGTGGGAAAGGAGGGGAGGGGTGAAGATGGGTGGAGGAAGGGTAATTGGTGGGACCACACCTACAGTGCATCTTACAAGGGTACGTGTTAAATTTACTACGTGTGGAATATAAATGTCTTAACACAATAACTAAGGAAATGCTGTGAAGGCTATGTTAGACAGTTTGACAAAAATATTTCAAATTGTATATAAAATCAGCACATTGTACCCCATGATTGCATTAATGTACACAGCTATGATTTAATAAAACACACACACACACACACAAAATAGCCGGGCGTTGTGGCTGGCGCCTGTAGTCCCAGCTACTTGGGAGGCTGAGGCAAGAGAATGGCTTAAACACAAGAGTTGGAGGTCGCTGTGAGCTGTGACGCCATGGCAGTCTACCAAGGGTGACATAGTGAGACTCCATTTCAAAAAAAAAAAAAAGATTGCTTAGCAAACCTAAATAAAATGATGAGACATGAGCAAACTAAGATAGGGAGAATCATTGGAAAAAATGAATGTAAGTGATTTACAGGAGATGGAATTAACACTCAGTGACTGACTACATGTGGAGTGGGAGGAGAAAAAAATTTATATACATGGGTGACACAATCCTGGTTTGAGTTTGAGTGGAGTTCAGCCAGATGTGGGCCTAATGTAGAGTGACCGACTCATCCTCAACCAGGATGAGTTGGTCACACTAGCCTAATATGAATTGGTGAGCAGATTCGTGACACTCCAGCATGAGCACTGAGACCCCTCCTGGGACAACCCTGACCAGTAACAGAGTCTTCAGTGCTACATGGAAGTGGTGGTCCTTGATGACATGGTAGCTGTCATCAAATCCACCACCCAGTGGATCCAGTCTGGGTTTCAGGGAGACAGGAGAATAGAAATCAAATTAGAAAGAACTGTTTTCCTAATCTGCAACCCTCTCTAACAGAGTGTAACCAAGAGGGGATAGATTCTGTCTCACGGTGGACTATACCAGAGCTCTGGAAATCTGAGGGCTTTAGTGCACTGAATGTAGGTTGAATACAGGTTGGGGGGAGTTGCAAGGAAAGGGGAGAATGGGAAGAAGCAGAAGGAGGAACTTGGTGACTTGTACAAGTACACAGAAGAACAGAAATACTTAGAAGAAGAGAATAACATCTTTGCAGTTGGGCCTAAACCAGTGAAATTTGAGCTATCACAGCACGGGTGACGTAAGGCTTTCCCTGAAGCAATTCCATCCAGATGGAAAGACTGTGTGGATTGGGGTTACTTTCTTTGTTATGTTCCACCATCTAGTGCTAAGTCTCATGTACTACTTTTATCATAGCTAGATAATAAGAAGGCTGATGAAGACCCTGTTTCCAAAGTCATCGTTCATTCGTTTGCTCATTCATTCATTTGCTTGACAAATATTGATTATGAGTACCTCCTATACTGCCAGTTACTCTTCTAGGCATTGGGGTTACAGCTGTGAACAAAACAGAATAAAGCCTTGAAGTTGGCCGGGCGTGGTGGCTGTAGTCCCAGCGCTGTGGGAGGCTGAGGTGGGTGGATTTCCTGAGCTCGGAGGGTTCGAGATCAGCATAAGCCTGAGTGAGCCAGAGTAAAAGACCCCGTCTTTACCCAAAGAAAAGAAGACGCCAGGCGTTGTGGTGGGCACCTGTAATCCCAGCTACTTGGGAGGCAAAGGGCAAGAGAATAGCTAAAGGAAGAAAGGAAAAAAAAATTTATTTTTTGCATATGAATATTCCATTTTCCTGGCACCATTTACAGAAAAGATTATCTTTTTCCTTAGAACTGTGCAGTGCCATTGTCATCATATCTGAAGTGTCCATTTATTAGTGGTGACTGCATATTTCAGTTGTGTTCATTTATTTGTGATTTCTCTGACAAGATCATATTGTCTTTATTATTTTACTTTATAATTAGTGCTAATGTTGGTAAAACAAGAACTCCCACATTATCATTATCATTATTATTATTATTATTATTTTGAGGCAGAGTCTCACCATGTTGCCCTTGATAGAGTGTCGTGGCGTCACGCTCACAGCAACCTCAAGGTCTTGGGCTTAAGCGATTCTCTTGGCTCAGCCTCCCACGTAACTGGGACTATAGGCAGTTGCCACAATGCCCGGCTATTATTTTGCAGTTGTCATTGTTGTTTAGCAGGCCTGGGCCAGGTTTGAACCTGCCAGCCTTGGTGTATGTGGCTGGCACTGTGACCACTATGCTATGGGTGCCAAGCCATAGATCATTGTTATTATTATTATTTGAGACAGAGTCTCACTCAGTTGCCCTGGGTAGAGTGCCATTGTGTCATCGCTCATAGAAACCTCAGACCCCCCGGTTCAAGTGATCCTCTTGCCTCAGCCTCCCAAGCAGCTGGGACTACAGGTGCCTGCCATAATACCCAGCTAATTTTCTATTTTTAGTAGAGATGGGGTTTCACTCTGGCACAGGCAGGTTTCCAACTCCTGAGCTCAAGCAATCCACCCACCTTGGCCTCCCAGAGTGCTGGATTACAGGCATGAGCCACTTGTTCCCTGCCCCACTTTACTATTTTTTAAAATTGTGTTTCAGGTATTTTGGCCTTTAAAATTTCCACAGAGTTGGTTGGTGGCAGTGGCTCACTCCTGTAATCCTAGCATTCTGGAAGGCTGGCGAGGGAAGATTGCTTGAATGCAGGAGTTTGAAACCAGCCTGTACAAGGGCAACACCTCATCTCTACTAAAAATAGAAAAATTAACTGGGCGTTGTTGGGGGCACCTGTAGTCCCAGCTACTTGGAAGGCTGAGGCAGGCGGATCATGTGAGCCTAGGAGTCTGAGGTTGTAGTGAGTTATGATGCTATAAAAACCTGTTGGAAATTTTAATTGTGATTGAACTGAACTGGCAAATCATTTTAGAACGAATTGACATTTTTGTTGTATTGAGTCTTCCAATTAACCATTTACTTCAGTCTTCTTTAGTGTCTTTCAGTAGATATGGAGATTTTGAATATCTTTCGATAGATTTATTTGTAACTACTTGAGATTTTTTAGGATAGTGTAAAAGCCATCTTTAAAAAATTATTTACTAACAATTTATGGCTTATGTTTGGGGCATATTGATTCTTCATTTAGCAATTTTGCTAAATGGTCTACATACATAATTTGTCACCTATAGATTATTAGACCTTTATTTATTTTTCTTACCTTTTGGGTTTTGGCTAGCCTCTCTAGTATAACAGAGAATAGAAGTGATGATGTCAGGAATCATTTAATTGTTCCTGACTTTAGAGGGAAAGCTTTTGAGATAAACAATAAGTTTTCTTTGGTTTTTCTATAGATACTCTTTAGTAGATTAAGAAACTTTCAACTTTCATTGTATTCACTTTCTTTACTTTTCTTTTTTTACTTTTTCTTTTTATTTCCTTGTTTATTTTTTCTTTTTATTTGCTTGCTTTGTTGTTGTTGTTGTTGTTGCTGTTGAGACAGAGTTCCACCTTGTGCCCTGAGCAGAGTGCAATGGCGTCATAGCTCACAGCAACCTTAGAATCTGGCTATGGACATCCCACTGCCTCAGCCTCCGGAAGCCACTGGGGTTACAGGTGCTCGCTGGATGCCCAGCTGGATGTTTCATTTTGTTATGAGTCAGGGTTTCTGGCTCAGGCAAGTCTCCTCTTGAGCTCCAGCAATCCTCCTGCCTTAGCCTCCCACAAGTGCTGGGATTATAGGTGTGAGCCATCTTGCTGGCCGGCTGGTTGTTCTATTCACTTTTTAAAAAAGAATTTAAAGAAATCACAAATGGATGTTAAAGTTTGTCAAATTCTTTAAAAATTTTTCATGAATAAATACTATGATTTTTTTCTTTAATCTTTTAATGTGGTAAATTTTACTATTTGATTTTCTGATGTTGTATCTACTCTCATTCCTAGGATAAATGTAACTTGGTCATGATGAGTTATCTTTTTAATATATTTCTCAATTTGCATTCCTAATATTTTTCTCGATATTTTTTGCATTCATGTTTATGAATGAGATTGGTCTTTCTTTCTTTCTTTTTTTTTTTTTTTTTTGTCTTTGTCAGGTTTTGGTACTAGGGTTAGCCCCTAAAATCAAGTTGATTAATTATCTCTCTATTTTTTATCATACAGTTGGTGTGATTTTGGCATTATTTCTTCTTTGAATCCATAATTTGCTGAAGAACCCTTCAGGGCTTGGAGTAAATTTTAAAATTAAGTGATCTATTTTATTTATTTATTTATTTACTTATTTATTTATTTATTTAAGACAGAGTCTCATTTTGTGGCCCTGGGTAGAGTGTCATAGCATCACAGCTCATAGCAACCCCAATTTCCTGGGCTTAAGCAAGTCTCTTGCCTCAGCCTACCCCGCAGCTGGGACTACAGGCACCTGCCACAATACTCAGCTATTTTTTAGAGACAAGATCTTGCTCTTTCTCAGGCTGGTCTTAAACTCCTGAGCTTAAGCAATCCACCTGCCTCAGGCTCCCAAGTGCTGGGATTACAGGCGGAGACACAGCACCTGGCCCTAAGTGATCTATTTTAAACACCTTTCTGGCTCAAGGAGTAGGGTGCCGGCCCCATATACTGAGGGTGGTAGGTTCAAACCCAGCTCCGGCCAAACTGCAACAAAAAAATAGCCAGACGTTGTGGCGGGTGCCTATAGTCCCAGCTACTCAGGAGGCTGAGCAAGAGATTTGCGTAAGCCCAAGAGCTGGAGGTTGCTGTGAGCTGTGATGCCACAGCACTTTACTGAGGGTGACAAAGTGAGACTCTGTCTCTAAAAAAAAAATAAATAAATAAAAAACACCTTTATTAAGATATAATTCACATATCAAAACATTCATCCATTTAAAGTGTACAATTCAAAGATTTCTAAATATAGTCACATATGTGTGTAACCATAACCACAATCAATTTTAGAACATCTTTATCTCCATAAAGAGAAAGTATATACCCTTCAGCCATCTCTATCCTACACATTCTACTTCCCAACCATAAGCAATCACTAATATGCTTTCTGTATCTGTGGGTTCGCCACTTCTGGACATTTAATATAAATAGAATTATTTAATAGACTGGTTTTTGTGACCAACTTCTTTCACTCAGCATTATGTCTACAATCTAATTCATAATGTATCATTTGTCAATTCTTCATTCCTTTTTCTGGCCAAATAACGTTCTGGATTGTGTGTGTGTGTGTGTGTGTGTGTGTGTGTGTGTGTGTCTAGTCACCACCTTTTATTTGTTCATCCATTACTGGGCATTGCATTGTTTCCAATTTTTAGCTATTGTGAATAGTGCTGCTATGAGCATTCATGTACAGGTTGTTGTTTGAACATCTGTTTTTGATTCTTTGGGGTATATACCTAAGAGTTGAATTGCTGGATCACATGGTAATTCTCTGCTTAACTTTTTGAGCAGCTGTTCAAATGTTTTTCACAGCAGCTGCCCCATTTTGCATTCTTGCCAGCAATGTGTAAGGGCTTCATTTTTCCACATTTGCTCCAACGATTATTTTCTATAAAAAAAAAAATTATTGGCTCGGTGCCTGTGGCTCAACAGGCTAAGGCGCCAGCCACGTACACCTGAGCTGGCAGGTTTGAATCCAGCCTGGGTCCGCCAAACAACAATGACGGCTGCAAACAAAAAATGGCCGGGCGTTTGTGGCGGGTGCCTGTGGTCCCAGCTACTTGGGAGGCAGAGACAGGACTCTCGCTTGAGCCCAGGAATTGGAGGTTGCTGTGAGCTGTGATGCCACAGCACTCTATCCAGGGTGACAGCTTGAGGCTCTGTCTCAAAAAAAAAAAAATTATTATTGCCATCCAAGTGGGTATGGAGGTGTATTTCATTGTGGTTTTGGTTTTCATTTCCCTAATGATAAACGCATTGAATTTTTTTAAAATGATGTTGATCATTTTTGTGTTTTCATTGGAAAAATGTCAGTTCAAGTCCTTTGCCTATTTTATTATTTATTATTTTTAAATTTTTATTTTTTTTTAATTTTTTGAGACAGAGTCTCACTTTGTTGCCCTCAGTAGTGAACTGTGATGGTCACAGCTCACAGCAACCTCAAAGTCTTGGTCTCAAGTAATTCTCTTGCCTCAGCCTCCTGAGTAGCTAGGACTATAGATGCCCACCACACTGCCCAGCTATTTTTAGAGATGGGGTCTCACTCTTGCTCAGGTTGGTCTTGAACCCGTGAGCTCAGGCAATCCCTTGGCCTCTCAGAGTGCTAGGATTACAGATGTGAGCCACTCTGCTCAGCCACTATTTATTACTTTTTAGAGACAGGGTGTTCCGACTAGAGTGCAGTGATGTAATCATAGCTCACTGTAACCTCAAACACCTTGGCTCATGTTATCCTCCCACTTCAGCCTCCCAAGTAGCTGGAAACTGAGGCATGTGCCACCACATCTGGCCAAGTTTTTCATTTTTTGTAGAGATAGGGTCTTGCTGATGTTGTCCAGGCTGGTCTTAGACTTCTGCACTCAAATGATCCTCTTGCCTTGGTCTCCCTAAGTGCTGGAATTGTAGGTGTGAGCCTCCATGACCTCCTTTGCCCATTTTAAAAGTGTGTTGTTCATTCTTTTGTTGTCGAGTTGTAAGAGTTCCTTATATATTCTAGATACTAAACTTATCAGATAAATAATTTGCAAATATTTTCTCCCGTTCTGTAGGTTGTCTTTTCGCTTTTTTTTTTTTTTTAGACAGAATCTCACTATGTCACCCTCGGTAGAGTGCTGTAGCATCACAGCTCACAGTAACCTCAAACTCGTGGCTGAGAATCTCTTGCCTCAGCCTCCCAAGTATCTGGGACTACAGGCACCTGCCACAATGCCTGGCTAGTTTTTGTTGTTGTTATAGTTGTCACTGTTGTTTGGCAGGCCCGGGCCAGGTTCAAACCTGCAAGCCCCAGTGTATGTGGCTGGTGCCCTAGCCACTGGGTGACAGGCACTGAGCCATCTTTTCACTTTTTTGACATATATCCTTTCATATATAAAAGTTTTATATTTTGATGATGTCTAATTTATTTTTTCTTTTGCTTGTGCTTTTGATGTTATGTTTAAGACATAAACATATTGCTAAATCTGAGGTCATGATTTATTCTTGTATTTTCTTCTAAGAATTTTATAGTTTTAGGCCAGGTGCAGCAGCTCATTCCTATAATCCTAGCACTCTGGGAGGCGGAGGTGTGTGGATTGCTTGAGTTCAGGAGTTCCAGACCAGCCTGAGCAAGAGCAAGGTCCTGTGTCTACTAAAAATAGAAAAACAACTTTCTGTCTGTGGATGTTGCCGAGGAAGCATCGTTAAAGTTTCTCTTCCCACTGCCCTCACGTCTAAGTCTAAAGAGCCCAAACAGTTGCGGAAGCTCTTCATTGGAGGGTTGAGTTTTGAAAGGACTGATGACAGTCTAAGGAGCCATTTGAGCAGTGGGGAACACTCAAGGACTGCGTGGTAATGAGAGATACAAAGCACTCAAGGAGCTTTGGGCTTGTCCCATGCGCCGCTGTGGAGGAGGTGGATGCAGCAATGAATGCAAGGCCACACACAGTGGCTGGGAGAGTTGTGGAACCAAAGAGAGCTGTTTCCAGAGAAGATTCCCAAAGACCTGGTGCCCACTTAACTGTGAAAAAGATCTTTGTTGGTGGCATTAAAGAAGATACTGAAGAATATCACTTAACAGACTATTTTGAACAGTATGGGAAAATTGAAGTGATTGAAATCATGACTGACCGAGGCAGTGGCAAGAAGAGGGGCTTTGCTTTTGTTACGTTTTATGACCATGATTCTGCGGATAAGATTGTCATTCAGAAATGCCATACTGTGAATGGCCACAACTGTGAAGTCAGGAAAGCCCTGTCAAAGCAAGAGATGGCTAGTGCTTTGTCCAGCCAAAGAGGTCAAAGTAGCTCTGGAAACATTGGTGGGGGTCGTGGAGGTGGTTTTGGTGGAAATGACAACTTTGGCTATGGAGGAAATTTCAGTGGTCATGGTGGCTTTGGTGGCAGCCGTGGTGGTGGTGGATATGGTGGCAGTGGGGATGGCTACAGTGGGTTTGGTAATGATGGAAGCAATTTTGGAGGTGGTGGAAGTTACAATGATTTTGGCAATTACAACAATCAGTCATCAAATTTTGGACCCATGAAGGGAGGAAATTTTGGAGGAAATTCTGGCCCTTATGGTGGTGGTGGCCAATACTTTACCAAACCGTAAAACCAAGGTGGCTATGGTGGTTCCAGTAGCAGCAGCAGCTATGGCAGTGGCAGAAGGTTTTATTTATTTATTTATTTATTTATTTATTTTTTATTGAATCATAGCTGTGTACAATAATTCAATCATGGGGTACAGTGTGCGGGTTTCACATACAATCTGAGATATTTTTTTCAACCTGATTGACATAACATTCATGAGGTTTTCTCATTTACTATGTGAAAACATTTTGGCAGAAGGTTTTAATTATTCCCAGGAAACAAAGCTTAGCAGGAGAGGAGAGCCAGAGAAGTGACAGGTAAGCTACAGGTTACAACAGATTTGTGAACTCAGCCAAGCACAGTGGTGGCAGGGCCTAGCTGCTACAAAGAAGACATGTTTTAGACAATACTCATGTGTATGGGCAAAAAACTCAAGGACTGTATTTGTGACTAATTGTATAACAGGTTATTTTAGTTTCTGTTCTGTGGAAAGTATAAAGCAGGAGTCCTCAAACTACGGCCTGCAGGCCATATGCGTTGGTGTGAATTGTATTCGTTCCCATTTTGTTTTTTACTTCAAAATAAGATATGTGCAGTGTGCATAGGAATTTGTTCATAGTTTTTTTTTTTAAACTATACTCCGGCCCTCCAACAGTCTGAAGGACAGTGAATGGGTCCCCTGTTTAAAAAGTTTGAGGATGCCTGGTATAAAGCATTCCAACAAAGGGTTTTAATGTAGATTTTTTTTATTGCACCCATGCTATTGATTGCTAAATGTACTAGTCTGATCATGATGCTGAATAAATGTGTCTTTTTTTTTTTAAATGTGCTGTGTAAAGTTAATCTTACTCTGAAGCCATTTTGGTAAACTTTCTAAAAGTGTGAAGCTAGAATTCCTTCAGGGTGATACCAGGTTCTATTTGAAATTTATTTACAACCTGCTTGGGTGAAGAAGCCATTGTCTTCAGAAACCTTGTCGTAGTTGAACTGAGCTCACCATTTAAAGGGGTCATCCAAGGAAAATCATGGAATGATTGGTTATGAAGGTGATTATTGACATATCCTATGCAATATATCTAAATTGAATAATGGTACCAGTTAAAATTACAGATGAGAATGAAGCTTGTGTATCTACTATTATCACGTGTAATCAATAAACGATTTAATTCTCTTAAAAAAGATAGAAAAAACAGATGCAGGAGGATTGCTTGAGCAATTTAGTCTGAGGGTACTGTGAGCTATGATGATAATATGGCACTCTACCCAGGGTGACAGAGTAAGACTCTGTTTCAAAAAAAATAATAATTTTATAGTATTAGATATATATATCTTTTTTAAAGAGACAGAGTCTCACTTTGTCACCCTCAGTAGAGTGCTGTCATGTCACAGCTCACAGCAACCTCCAACTCCTGGGCTTAGGTGATTCTCTTGCCTCAGCTTCCCAAATAGCTGGAACTATAGGCGCCTGCCACAACGCCCAGCCATTTTTTTTGTTGTTGTTGCAGTTTGGCTGGGGCAGAGTTTGAACCCACCACCCCCAGTATATGGGGCCAGCGCCCTACTCACTGAGCTACAGGTGCCGCCCCTAGTTTTAGATCTTATATTTAGATTTTTGATCCATTTTGTAAATGTTCTGAGTGAAGAGCCTAGAGTTATTCTTGTGGGAAGACATTTTTCTTCTCTGACTCAATTTCTTTAAGGTATTTGGGTTTTCTATTTCTTCTTGTGTCATTTGCAATTTTATGTTTTCCTAAAAGAATTTCCATTTTATCCCTCTATTCAAATGTATTGGAATAAAGTTGTTTATAATACCCTTTTGTTCTCTTTTCAATATCTGTACCATTGGTAGCAATGTCTTTGTACTTTAAAAAAATCTATGCAAAGAGATATACTCTATATGCAAAGAATGAATCAAAATTAAATTCTAGAAAGAAACAAAAAACAGATGAAACAAACTGAAAGCAAAAAATAAAGTGTCATAAAAGTTATGATATTGATTATTTGTGACCTCCCTCTTTTTTCTTGTCTAATTTTGTTTGTCAGTTTTGTTAGTCTTTTAAATTAAAAACTGCATAAGTAAGAAATAGAGCATTGTGATGATGTCTGGACCTTTGCCTTCATAATGGTTTCACACGTACACCATATTTTGTTCTGTAAAACACACTCATTTTGTATAATCTTTGGTAGGTATAATAGATTTTATAATTTTAAAACTTTAAAAGGTGAAGCAAAAATTAGCTTCATAATGTTCAAAACATTATGTTCTAATGTTTTGTTTTAGATAGTGAGTTTTGAATTATAAGAAACAGACATCAATCAGTACAGTTTATCAATAAAGTCATTTTTTTTTTTGAGACAGAGACTCATTATGTTGCCCTCTGTAGAGTGCTATGCTGTCACAGCTCACAGCAACCTCAAACTCTTGGGCTTAAGCAATTCTCTTGCCTTAGCTTCCTGAGTAGCTACAGGTGCTTGACACAATGCCTGGCTATGTTTTTGGTTGCAATTGTCAGTCATTGTTTAGCAGGCCTGGGCTGAGCTCCAACCACCACCCTTGGTGTACGTGGCTGGTGCCCTACTCACTGAGCTATGGGCGTTGAGCCAATAAAGTCATTTTTTATTATCAAATATTTCAGGTATAAAAATGTGGAGACTGTTATAATGGATAATCTAGTACTGACAACCAAGCTGTGCAACAAAGCATTTAACATATAGATGCAAAGTACTGTGTTATCTCCCGATTGCAGTTCCTTCCTATCACAATTTTATAATTTTATCTGTATGTATTTTATAATTTTATATGTCCCTAAACAATAGGTAGCATTAGTTTGCACTTTTTGAAATATCATATAAATGATAACATACAGTATGTGTCCTTGTACAGCTAGTTGTTTTTGCTAAACATTATTCATTTATTCATTACTCAAAACATTACCAAGTAACGCAAGGAAATTCCCCTCACTTCCACTGCCCCTAAGCTCTGGAAACCATTAATCTATTGTCCATTTCTATCATTTTGACATTTCGAAAATATAATATGTATGTAATCTTTTGGAATTGTCTCTTTTTCCTTGGCATAAGGCCCATTTGGTTCATCCAAGTTGTTGTGTCTGTGAATAGTTCATTCCTTTTTATTGCCTAGTAGTATTCCATGGCATGGATATACCACAGTTAGTTTAACCATTCACCCACTGAAGGACATTTTGGTTGTTTCCAGTTTCTGGCTAAAAGCCTGCAATGAACATTGATGTGCAGGGTTTTGTGTGGACATAAGATTTTTCTGAGATAAATACCTAAAAGTTTAGTTTCTGGTTTGTATAGTGGTATAGGTTTAGTATTTTCAAGAAACTGCCAAAATATTTTTCAGAGTGGTAATACCATTTTACTGCCAGGAATATATGACAGATGTAGTTTCTCTGCATCCTGTGAGTACTTGGTATTAATATAAATTTTTTTTTGAGACAGAGTCTCACTATGTCACCCTCAGTAGAGAGCTGTGACATCACAGGTCACAGCAGTCTCAAACTCTTGTGCTTAAGTGATTCTCCTGCCTCAGCCTCCCAAGTAGTTGGGACTACAGGTGCCTGCCATGATGCCTGGCTATTGATATAAATTTTTATTTTAGCTTTTCTAATAGAACCTGGCTAATTTGAATTTTATTTTAGAAATGAGAGGTGAATTTGGATTAAAACAACATGATTCTCTGGGAGGCCAAAATGGGTGGATTGCTTGAGCTCAGGAGTTTGAGGCCAGCCTAAGTGAGACCCTGTCTCTTAAAAAATAACTGGGCATTGTAGTGGGTGCCTGTAGTTCCAGCTACTGGGGAGGCTGAGACAAGAGGATGGCTTGAGCCCAAGAGTTTGAGGTTGCTGTGAGCTGACTCCACAACACTCTATTGAAGGTGACCAAGTGACACTGTCTCAAAAAAATATATATATAATTCACCTCATGAACAAATAACAGAGAGAATTTTTTGATCATCTTAATGGACAGAAAAATTTTTGTTTGCTCGTGTTTTGAGGCAGAGTCTCACTCAGTTGCCCTGGGTAGAGTGCTGTGGCATCATGGGAGTCATGAGGGCAGATCGCCCATGAATGTCTTGGTGCCCTCCCTGAGATGATGAGTGAGTTTTCAATTTGCTTTATGAGCTCACAGAGAGCTGGTTGTGAAAAGAGCCTGGGACCACCTCCTCCCTCTTGCCACATGACATGCCTGTCTCCCTTCACCTTCTGCCCTGGTTGGAAGCTCCCGTAGGTCCCTCACTGGAAGCAGATGCTGGCACAGTGATTCTTATACAGTCTACCTAATGGTATGCCGAGCAAGGTTCTTCTCTTTATAAATTACCCAGGTTCAGGTATTCTTCATAGCAATGAGAAATGTACTAACACACTCAGATAGCTGGTAAAACATTATTTTGGAGTAGAGTCTTTGAGGGTTTTTCTGGAAGAGGTTAGCATTTGAATTGCGATCAGGTAACGACTTGCCCTCACTGGTGGGCAGGCCTCAACTCACTAAGGGCGTGAGTAGATCCACAGGGTGGAGAAACAGTGAATTTGTTTCGTATTTGAGCTGGGAAATTCATCTGCTCCTGTCTTCAGATGTTGGTACTCCTGGTTCTTGGGACTTAGTATTTGAATGGAAGTACACCACCTGCTTTCTTGCTTCTTCAGCTTGCAGATGGCAGATTGTGGAACTTCTCAGATTCAATGGCATGATCCAATTCCAGTATTCAAAATCAATCTCTCTCTCTCTCTCTGTCTCAATAAATCCCCCCATGGATACAGAAAATAACACACACGTATATGTATATGTGTATAATACACATGTATACAATCATTCCTGGTATCCATGGGGGATTTGTTCCAGGACCCCTGTGGATACCAAAATCTGAGGATTCTCCTATTCCTTATCTAAAATACCACAATACTTACATATAACCTATGCATATCTTCCAGTATACTTTAAACAATTTCTAGATGATTTATACTATCTAATATAATGTAAATGCTATGTAAACAGTTCTTATACTATATGGTTTAGGGAATAATGACAGGAAAAAAGTCTGTGCATATCCAGATTTTGTTTTTCAAATATTTTCAGCCCTCACTGGGTTAAATCCATGGATGCAGAACTGTGGATGCAGAAGATCTGTGTGTATTGGCTCTGTTTCATTGAAGAACCATGACTAATAGTTCCTGGCCTACTTCTGTGGTTGTGGTTGCACTAGCAGTATAGATTTCAAAGCTTAAGCAAAGCTTTTCTGGTCTTTGTTCACCTGGGACTCTTTAGGTTCCAGCTTGATTCTCCCCATCCTGCCTTCAGGGGTGAAGTGCACTTTCCCAGGCCTGATCCTGCCAGATGAAGTGTGGGAGATGCTAGGCCATGAGTCAGTGAGTGTTTCCTGGACCCTGCCCTCTGGGCTGGCCAGTGTCAGTGGGCCTCTTGCTTGATCCCTACTGGTGTTGCTTGGGGTGAGAGGGGGTGGAGGGTGCTTTTCTGTGCTCCCTAGTGCCAGATGATGGAGGGAGAATGCTGGGACCATGGAACAGAGAGTATTTCCCAGGACCTGCTTCTCAGTTCATCTGGTGCCAATCAGCTTCTTCTTTTTTTTTTTTTTTCTGAGATAGAATCTCACTTTGTCATCCTTGGTAGAGTGCCATGGCATCATAGCTCACAGCAACCTCCAACTTTTGGGCTCAAGCAATTCTCTAGCCTCTGCCTTCCAAGTAGCTGGGACTGCAGGCACCCATCACAATGCCGGCTATTTTTAGAGACAAGGTCTTGCTCTGGCTCAGGGTGATCTCAAACTAGTGAGCTCAGGCAATCTTTGCCTCAGCCTCCCAAGTGCTGGAATTATAGGTGTGAGCCACTGCAACTGGACCGTATTTTTTATTTTTTACTTTTTTGAGACAGTCACAAACCGTTGCCCTGGGTAGAGTGCTGTGACATCTTAGCTCAGAGCAACCTCCAACTCTTGGGCTCAAGCAATCCTCTTGCCTCAGTTTTTTTTTTTTTTCTTCTATTTTCAGTAGAGACAGGGTCTTACTTTAGCTCAGGCTGGTCTCGAACTCATGAGCTCAAGCAATCTGCCTGCCTGGGCCTCCCAAGAGTGCTAAGATTACAGGTGTGAGCCACCATGCCTGGCCTAGAATTACACATTCTTATTCAGGTGGTTGCTCCCTTTTATGAGCCATGAAAGTAATACAGAGATAACATTGCTTAAAATGTGTATATATATTTTTGTGGCACTTCCTTTGCAAGCCATGTCTTTCTTGTAATTTTGAGCATTTTTAAACTTGCAAAGGAAGTGCCACAGGTCCCCCCAAATAAAAATATATATACACATTTTAAGCAATGTTATCTCTTTATTACTTTCAAATTTGAATTGAATTATGGTAGCAATTCCATACGAATTTCTACCAAATTTTGTGAATTTGACATTCATTCAAAAGACTGTGTTAATCAAAAGAATGCTAGTGTCACCATGTGACAGGCAGAACAGTCAAAGAAAATGGCGGAGCATGGTTGTCATCAGAGGAGGCAAGACCATTTTGAAGTGGTATTTGAAATTCAAGAAGGTTGTAGAAGTATTACAGCTATGGAAGGGTGAGTATGCATCAGAATCTTCCTCACCCTTAACAACTGCATGCATTGTCATAGCTCACAGCAACCTCAAACTCTTGGGCTTAAGTGATTCTCTTGCCTCCACCTCCCAAATAGCTGGGACTACAGGTGCCTGCCACCATGCCTAGCTATGTTTTTTTTTTTTAGAGACAGGGTCTCATTCTTGCTCAGGCTGGTTTCGAACCCATAGCTCAGGTCAATCCACCCGCCTAGGCCTCCCAGAGTGCTAGGATTACAAGCATGAGCCACTGCTCCTGGCCTATGTTATTGGTGTATATTGAGTATTATACTTTTAATACAGTTTATCCCTTTCTTAAAATGTGTATACCTTTTTTATTTTTGGCACCCTCTGTATTTATGAATAGTCTTATCTTCCTTGCTTGAGTGTAGGCTCCTTGAGAACAAATTATGTTTTTAACATTTTTCCATCTCTGCCCCCAGAAGAGTTCACTTACCATGGAGTTAAGTAAATATCTATTTTTAAAAAATTTCCATAGCATTTATTTTTTTCTTTTCTTTTTTCTGCCTCTTCTTTTATTTTTATCTTTTTAATTTATTTTATTTTTTTTTTATTAAATCATGGTTGTGTACACAAATGCAGTCATGCGGTACAATGTGCTGGTTTTATATACAATTTGAAATATTTTCAAAAAAAAAGAAATATTTTCATTAAATACTTTCATGGCATTTTCTTTGTTATTGCGTGCAGACATTTATATTCTACATTTAGTAAGTTTCACCTGTACCCTTCTGAGATGCACTGTAAGTGTGGACCCACCAATTACTCTCCCTCCGCCCATCCTCTCCCCTCCCCTCCCCTTCCTTGCCCCTTTCCCCATGTTCTTGTGCTGTAATTGGGTTATAGCAAAGCTATAAATTAGTTTCATAGTAGGGCTGAGTACACTGGATACTTTTTCTTCTATTCTTGGGATACTGATATTTCCATAGCATTTTAAAAATATGAATTTAATATCTCTCTTTGTAACAATAAAAGTAAGATACATATTTAGTATATTATCTATTAAAAAAAAATTCCCATAGCATTTAAAAAATACAAACTCAACATTTCTCTCAGTAACAGTAAAAGTAAGATACACATTTGGTACAATGTAACAATAAAAGTAAGATATATTTTGTACAAAAATATAAACTCAGAATCTTTTTTTGTAATAATAAAAAGAAGATACATATTTGGTACAATGTCTCTAAATTCAGATACTAAACATTGAATACTAATTAATTATTCACTAGCAATATATATCCCAACTAGAAAATAGGGAGCGAGTCGATGAATACTAAATTTTTTCTCTTACATATATATCTTTGACATTGTGTGTTTGTATATCCATCTATATTTTCTGAAGTAGAGTCTGAATGTATTTCTTTTTCTTTTCTTTTTTTTTTTTTGAGACAGAGCCTCAAGCTATCACCTGGATAGAGTGCCGTGGCATCACAGCTCACAGCAACCTCCAATTCCTGGGCTCAAGAGAGTCTCCTGCCTCTGCCTCCCAAGTAGCTAGGACTTCAGGTGCCCGCAGCAACGCGTGGCCATTTTTTGGTTGCAGCCGTCATTGTTGTTTGGCGGGCCCAGGCTGGATTCGAACTCGCCAGCTCAGGTGTACGCGGCTGGCGCCTTAGCCCATTGAGCCACAGGCGCCAAGCCCTGAATGTATTTCTTGAATATTACGCAGCCGTAAAGAAAGATGATGACTTTTCCTCTTTCATATTTACATGGATGGAGCTGGATCAGGTTCTCCTTAGCAAAGTGTCTCTAGAATGGAAGAAAAAGTATCCAATATATACATCCCTATTATGAGGCAAATTTATATCTTTCAAGTGTAGGCTACA
>CAUYRH010147116.1:0-32666 GCA_963574655.1 Perodicticus potto | reverse complement strand
GAGCCTCAAGCTATCACCCTGGATAGAGTGCTGTGGCATCACAGCTCACAGCAACCTCCAATTCCTGGGCTCAAGCAAGTCTCTTGCCTCCGCCTCCCAAGTAGCTGGGACTATAGGCGCCCGCCACAATGCCTGGCCATTTTTTGGTTGTAGCCGTCCTTGTTGTTTGGTGGGCCCAGGCTGGATTCGAACCCACTAGCTCAGGTGTACCTGGCTGGTGCCTTAGCCCATTGAGCCACAGGCGCTGAGCCAAGTTTATTATTTTTTGTAGAGACAGGGCCTAACTCTTGCTCAGGTTGGTCTCCAACTCCTGGCCTCATGAAATCCTCCTGCCTTGGCCTCCCAAAGTGCCAGGATTATAGTCATGAGTCACTGCACCCAGCCAATATTTACATTTTAATCATACTTTTCTAAATCACTATTAAATTTTTGTTATTTGAAAGACTCTTAGTTTGGGTTCTCTTAAAAACTGAACTTGAGCCAAGGATTCAAGAGCAAATAGCAATTTTGGAGGTAATACCAGGAAACTGTAAGGGAGTGAAGGAGTGAGGAGTAAAAAATTGATAGCAAATAAAAGGGGACTTATCAAAGCAACTGACCACTGGGGGTAAATAGCACATTATCTCTCTGAGGAACACACACCTCAAAGAAGAGCAGGAGCAGCCACATTTATGCTCCAACTACCACCTACAGGCTGCCCTGACTCAAGGTCCGTTCTCTAACATGCTCCTACCACAGTTTTGACAATGTTGATTTGGATGGTCAGAGAAAGCTCTCAGACAAAGAAATGTAGGAAGTTGGGAAGTTATGCCTGAAAATGAAGGGGTAGGCAGCAGCATTTGAGCATTTGAGCATAATCTGAAAACGAGTTGAAAGGAATAATTATTTTAGCCATGTGTCATCTTTCTCCTGTGCTCACTGATATATTTGTGCATTTTTAATGTATTTTTTACAAACTCGACATCAAAATGTGTACATCATCCCGTTCTATTATCCGTCACATAATAATTTATCATCGATGTTCACGTTTTCATTATAAAGATTACATACTATTCTTTCCAGGTTACTTTTCCTTTCTTCTGAAACCTATTGAGCACCCACGTGGAGCCAGGCCCTGTGCCCAGGTGCTGAGCATGCATATGGAAAAGAATTTGAAAGTTTGGAAGAACTGATCAACCTGTATACACATTTGCACTAAGTCCGGTAGAAAGAGTGAAGCCAGAAGAAGGTAATTCACGGAAGGCCATCAGAGAAGGTCCCAAAGAGGGGAGGATCACATTTAGATGCTGAAAGGCAGGTGGCCAACGATGACACAGTAAGGGCTTATCAGGTACAAGGAGCAACCTGTGTGAGGAAGGAAGTGTGAGGGCTCATTGTTGGTAAAGTGTCTGTGGGCTTTATAGAGCATAAATCGTTCATTTCAACCATTCCTTTCACAATTGTCCTCCTGTTGGCTATTTTTATTCTTTTCCTCTCTTTGTTATTACAGATCATTTTACAGTGAACACTGCTGTGCTTCTATCTTTTTATTTCCCTTAGGTTATTTTTAAAATATGAACTTGAGAAACTGGAATTACCTGGTCAAAGAAAAGCCTCTTTTGTCAATAGCTTATTTATGACTTAACACCGCAGAAGGATAAACGTGGGAACTTGGAGCACACTGAGCCAGTGGCCTGAAGGTAGTGACTGCAGGGGCAGACAGAGCCTGCAGAGAGAGTTCTTCCTTCCTTCCTGGTCTCGGCTATTTGCCTCGTCCTTACAAGCTTCTCCAGTGCAGGTCAGCTGCAGGGCCACGTGTTCTCCGGCCGTATTCAGGCAAAGGATGGTAAACAGAACAGTAGAGCCAAGTTAACGCTATAAATCACCTTTGAACAGAGCTCTGTTTTAAAATGCTTTTTGTTTTTTCAAAGAAGAAAAATGTCTGTATTAACTGAATTGAGGTAGCAATCAGGAAGCAAGTTGTTGTCTTTCACAAAGATGAATTTTAAATGACTCTCAAGACCATTTCAATTATTTGTATTTTCTATTTCTGAAGCATTTACACAAATATTTTTATGAAATAAATTACATGGTTTTCCTTCTACTTACAAAGCTTCAAATTAAAAGAAAGGTTCTTGACAAGAGAAAGAAAAAAACCTCTTAGACTCCTTGTCTTTTTTTAAGATAGAGCCTCACTCTGCTGCCAGGGCTAGAATGCAGCAGTGCAGAAGTCGGATAGAGAGTTCTCTGCAACCTCAAACTCCTGGGCTCAAGCAATCAGCCTGCCTCATCCTCCTGAGTAGATGGGACTACAGGCTTGTGGTGGCCCCATTTAAATCTTTTATCTATTATTTTACATAAACAATAGAAAGATTGGAGAAAATTGCCTTTTCTAATTATATAATAATTCAGAGGTAATATTTTTGTCAACGTGTAGAAAGAATAAGAATTTGAAGCTATATTCCCCAAAATCATACTGTAAATGTGTCATCAAGTTTTAACCAAGTCAATTGCTAAAAAAGTACTATATTTACATATATACTCATTTTCTTTTATAATTCAAGATGAAATGCTTGATTTGTTTTATTACTTATATCAAGAAATAAAATTAATTAAATAATCTTGACTCACATAATTCCTGGATGTTACACTCAGTAATTTTGCTTATTTTCCTGTTTTCAACTTGTCTTGGTGAGTTGCATACTGGAAGTAATTATTACTTCAGATGAAATTGCTTCAGACCATTTCTGAAATGAATTATTTCATGTTCCTCACTTCCTTTGATTTTTTAAAATCTTTCTTTGTTTTTTTTTTCAATGAAAGATACGAAAACTGTAACACAGAAAATCTCTCCACATTGGTTTACATAGTCTGGCTTCTATCTGTGGATGAGAATCAAATTGTCCTTTGGCCAAACAGTTCTCCCTGAAGCAAAAGTATTCTTAGGAGGAAATTGGGGATGTTGACTCTTTCTTGTTTTATTTAAACAAAATCGTCAAGACAGAGAATCCCCATACCCACTCTTGAATTCTCAGAACAACCCTATCTTATATGGCACAAATCCACCAAAATGACTCAATATGCAGTCTTCATCATTGGTGCAAACATTTAATAACTAATCGTTACCAAGATGTTAAAAGTTGGTAATGGGTCCAGTCATGGTGGCTCACATCTATAATTCTAGCACTCTGGGAAGCTGAGGTGGGAGGATTTGCTTGAGCTCAGGAGTTTGACTTGAACACAGGAGTTTGAGGTTTCTGTGAGCTGAGGCAGAAGCCTTGGCACTCTAGCACTCTGGCCTAAGACTATGCCTCCAAAAACATTAAAAGTTGGCAATGGCTTAATATAATCAGTTGCCATATTAGAAAGAGCTGTGTGTTTGGAACCAGATGACATTCTCATTATCTTGCTTACCATTTGTTGAGTTACCTTGGCAAGTTATATCAAGCCCTTCTGCACCTCCATTTTAATAATACAGTTCAACATTATTGAGCACCTACTATGTGACATTCTTCTAGGTACTGAGAAAAAAAAAACATGAAAAAGCCCTGGTCAGTGCTTTCAAGTAGTTTATCAATAGTGATGGAACATAAAAGTAAAAGAGATAACCTAATACAATGTGGCATGTGGAGAGATTTTCTGCAGCAAAGGAATGGAAAACCAATTGTCTTTCAAGGTTGTTTTTTTTTTTTTTTTTTTTACCTTTTCCCAGTGGTGTTAAACTTTGGTCAATGCCTCTCAGAAAGGATATGCTCCCCTCTTACTGAAACTAAAACGTCTTTTTACTTTTTCTCATTAAACTTGATTTGTCCTAGTTTAAAGATAATATGTGAAGTAGTTAGAAAATGCACACTTAGCATCCTTTAGGGATTTTGTTGCTGGCTTAGAATAGATTTGCAAGCCCTATGTTAATGATGTCAAAGCTATCTGGGGTAGAGGTCAAAAGTAAGTGGATGAGAAAATTTAAACTAAGTTCTGAAAGCAAACGAGGAAACAGCTGGACACTCACTTCTTTACAGGAGAAGAAACAGAGGTTGGAGAAGTCAAGTGGCTTGTCCAAGGCCAGGCAGCTAAGTAGTGGCTGAGAAGATGTGAAGCTGGGCCTGCTGACTTGCCCTCATTTTTCTGTCATTTCTTTAGAGAACACGTGTAGAGTATCTATTGCCCACACACTGTGCGGAGCACGGCAGAGAATTCTAGCACATATAAGGTAGGCTTTACATTCCTTCTTCTTCCATCTAATGCAAATGTCAACTGCATTTTACGTCAGAGATGAAGAGATAGTTGGGAGAGATCCTGTCATGTATCTGAAGAGATAAGGCGAACAAAGTAAAAAAGCCTAAATTAATGTGAAGTGTTCAAGGTGATGTGAGTCCCCGAGATAATACAATTAATGAGCCACACACATATTGGTAGAAACCAATGAATATTCAGACTCTAATCAGAATAGCGGATTGGTTGAGTGAAGATAAGTGACCTGAACTGTACCTTTGATCTTAATCTTAGGGACAAAAAAGATAGAAAAGCAGACACAGGGAAATAGCTTTCGAAATAAAGGTTAAGGAAAAAGCTAAGATGGAAATTTGCCTCTGTCCATTGACAAAAAAAGGGAGAGAGGGTTTTATAGTGTGGGTCCTTTATTTCCATAGGTTACCCTTACAGAACCCTTACTACAACACACCTGTATGAGAATCCCTATTAAAATCAGAACTCCCTTAGGGGAAAAAAGTATATTAGAAGAAAAATAAAATCTCTGTGAATACTTTATTTCCATGCTTGTTAAACTATTCCTGGATGTGACGGAATGGGGTCAGCTGTCAGGTTTAGGTAGGGTGAAAGTCAGTAATAACTCTTTTCCTTTTTTTTTTTTTTTTTTTTTTTGAATGCTACGTAACTCAATTCCAACCAGAAATCCTAATTGAAAGTAAGTTGTGTTTGTTGCTCCTTCTATCTTTGACTATCAGAAGTTATTTAAGTACTTCCCCTTTGTCTGCAGGAGACAAAGGGGTAAGCCATCTTTCTCTTCAAATCTCAGACACCTCACATTTCAGAGTTGCTATTTCTCATCCTTCTTTGTACCTAAATCTTCCTTTGGAAACTAAGATTAGTCACTTTGCTGCTAATGCCATTATGAGTAAAGGGTCTCAGCAAAAAGAACAAACACCTTGGTCAGAGTCTTGGTGGACAGCAATATACAGGTTAGTTTAAAGACAAAGGGAGTTCAAGTCTGGGACACACCATCTATGACATGATAAAATAGCCCGATGCAAAAGTAAGGGCCCCAAGTGTGTCTTATGCGAATTCCTGCTTTTCTAGTCACTGCCAGGCAGGATGTTACTTGTACTTAAAGAGTAAAAACAAACACAATTTGGCTCCTTAGAAATACTCAAAGTTAATCCTTCCTTAATGCAAATGGAAAGAGTGTGACATTATTAACCCCATTTCTAAAAAATAATATTATTTTGTTAATGCCTTCATTTTCCCCATGAGCCACAAAAAGGAAAGTGAGGTGTTTTAGGCTTCTTTGTAGAGAACAAAATGTGAGCAGCTTCTGAGCTTCAACCAAGTCATCCACGGTTACAACGATCTTTGTATGTAGTTCAAGCCAGGATCAAGTTTTAAGAAATGAGATGGAGGGTTACAATGTAGCTACAAATGCCCAACACAGGGGCTGTCACACCTGTAATCCTAGCACTCTGGGAGGCCAAACTGAGTAGATCACCTGAGCTCAGGACTTCCAGACCAGCCTGAGCAAGAGTAAGACACTGTCTCTACTAAAAGTAGAAAAACTAGACAGGCGTTGGTGCCTATAGTCCCAGGTACTCAGGAGGCTGAGGCAAGAGGATCACTTGAGCCCAGGAGTTTGAGGTTGCTGTGAGTTTGATGCCGACAAGGCACTCTACCCAGGGTGATGGAATAAGACTCCATCTTAAAAAAAATGCCTGACACAGATCTTTGGGGTACACCAAATCCAGTAATTATATTTGAGCTGTAAAATCAATTACAAACAGGTTGTTGCAACATTTCCACCTTATCTTCACCCAAATCTCTGAAGAAAACAAGAATGGAAAAAGTACACATTTTTTTGTTTATTTGGATGTTGGGTAGGTTGGAGAATTTTTAATTTTTTGTTTAAGCTCGAGCTTGTGTGAGTTCAGCTATAGGTCAAGCTTTGGGCTGAAGCAAACAGAATTGAGCCCTCTTTCCTAATATGTTTAGTTCCCCAAATTAGATACATTCTGTACCCACACAAACCATGAGAAAGGACACCAGTAAGTGACTGAAAAGCAGGGCGGGACAATTACCACATTGCAAAGTCACTAGGCAGAATCTTCAAGGGGATGTGACCCCAATTTTGTGCACGCTACCCTTCTCGTTATGACAAGAATGCCATAAAGAATTTAAGGTACAAGAAAAACAGGCAAGTCTGATTGGCTTCTTTAAGGTTCTAAACAACTCCAGTGTGTGGAGGAGATAGGCACTTCCCGAATTACTCAGTCTGCCACAGGCACTGCCCCTGGTTGAGCAACCTCTAGAACAGCTCTTGGGAGACACTCCATATATTAACTTCATTTTTTTTTTTCTTTTTCTTTCTTTTTTTTTTTTTTTTTTTTTTTTTTGTTGCAGTTTTTGGCCAGGGCCGGGTTTGAACCCGCCACCTCCGGCATATGGGGCCGGCGCCCTACTCCTTTGAGCCACAGGAGCCACTCTTTTTTTTTTTTTTTTTTGTAGTTTTTGGCTGGGGCCAGGTTTGAACCTGCCACCTCCAGTATATGGGTCCAGCACCCTACCCCTTGCGCCACATTCTCTTAGTTCAACCTACAGACAGGATTCGAATTCTGAATTCAACCTCTTCTTATTAGCTTTTCTTTCTCCCCTGCAGTTCAGTTCCATGAAAGCCATTGCAATTAGATTGAACGAGTATTTATGACTGTGTGCTAGGCACAGGAGAATAAAAGTCACAGAATCGATTATGGTCTAGGTTATCGAGTTGGGGAGAGCCACAGAAGCTATGTCAGGTGGCTGCAGAATTCCCACAGCATATTCCGAGGACTCAAAGGCAAGTCCTCTGCATACCAAGACTCTCCAGGGACCAGGACACCTTTGCTGCTGAAAATCCACAGTGGACCATGAGGGAAGGAGAATTCACATGGCATTTTCCCAGCCCTCGGGAGAGACCAGTTGCTCTCCAGCTGCCAGTGTTCCTGAACAGCTCACAGAACTAAACCAGACGGCCCAAGAGGAAACTTGCCAGGAGCTTCTGCCAAGTCTGGAAAAGCTCAGACCTGAATTCTTCCTCTAGAAACCACGATGCAGTTCCCTCTTAAGTAGAAGATATTAGAAAGGGGGCCTGTGGAAGAGGGAACTTGGCAAGTAAGCAGAGGGGATTCATAGAAAGATCTTCCCTTTGAATGCACAGCAGATCCTTCCAGAGAGAAGGAGAAGCAAATTATACTGGCAGGCCAGGGCCCTGGGATGGATTTCTCTGCTGCAGGCCACCGGGCAACATTGAATCACTGTCTTCTAGTTTTCCAAGTAGATTGAGCCACGTTATTGCTCAGGTTCCCCCAAACCTTGACGGTTCCCCCAAACCTTTTCAGTTCCCAAACTATCCTGTTGGCCAGCCTCCATCAGCTCACAGCAAATGGCCATCCTAATACACGTTCCTTCCAAACGGAATGCTTAGCAGGACTTATGTGTAGGCCCACTAGAGAATACAAAGATCATTGATAGCAAAATGATCAGCAACCCTGCCAAAAATGAAGCCAGCCGCACTCTGGCACCAGAAAACCCCAGAATTTCCTCCTGCTGTGTTGTCTTGCTAAAACAGGACAAGATGGTCATCTGGGTCCTAGTTTGGCCTCCTCAGGTTTTTGGACAAATTTATGTTGACTCTTACAGGGGTGTCCAACTTTCTTTTTTTTTTAATTTCTCTTCTTCATTGTCTTTCTCCCCAGCACCATGAAGGTAGGGAGTTTTTCTATCTTCTTAATTTCTGAATTCCTAGTGCCTAGGATAGCATAAACACATAATAAAAGCGGTAGAACCTCTCTAAGTTGACCACCCAAGGGACTGTAAGAAACTGGTCAACATCGTACGGTGTTGACCTAGGCTCACAGTACTAATACATACAGGTGACACTTAAGGAGATGGTCAGTGTAGGGAAGTGGTCGGCTACGGAGGTTGCAGGGGTGAGGGGAAACTTGCCCTGAAAGTTCACTGAAAGATAATTCACAATTAAGGCAGATCAATAAGGAAAAGGATTTACTTACCATGCACACGGGGAGAAATCAGAGTAATAACCCAGTTTTCCAACAGAGTTCAGATATCGTTATATACAGGCCTTTCAGAGGGGAGGGGAGAACTTGAGATGTACAGGGCACAAACGGTTGCTAGAGAGGTTGCTACAGAGGATAAAACAGTTTGACTTGTAGATTAAACAAAGAGACAGGTGTTTATGACCCAAATAATTTGGGCCAGGTTCACCTATTCCCAGTTCTCATTCCTGATGTATTTTCAGATAATAGGAAAGGGGAAGGGGAGTCGATTGTCCCCTTTGATCCTCTAATCAGGCCAGTTCAGTTTATGGAGATAGAGGGAAGGAGTGCTCCAGTATTTCTTGACTTTGAATGGCCCTTGATTCAAAATATTCTTTATACCAGGACTCATATTTTGGGGTGAAATTTCCTTAGCTCTTTCAAGGTTCTATTGTGTTTGTTGAATGAATGAAGAAAAGACAGCAAGGAACTGAGTCCTGGCTGAACTTCCATGTATAATGCTGATGCAGACAAAGCCCGCGGGAGCACACAGGAGAAGAAATTAACCAAATCTGGGAAGGCTCCTGGGAAGAAATGGTATTTAAAGTGAAACAATCAGAGTGAGACTCTGCCTAAAAAAAAAAAAAAAAAAAGTGAAACAAAAGCAAAAATAGAAGGGTTGATGTGAAGTGAATGAAGTAGAAAGAGAAAGAGTATTTCAGGCCAAAGGCATAGTACAAAGGTTACAAACTGGTAGCTGATGAGCTGGATTTCAGGAACAGAGATGTTTTATTTCGCTACAGAGTTGGCTCGCATTTAAAAATTAAAATTTACATCAAAAATCGATAATTCCAGCTTCTTTTTAAACATTGGAAAGATTCGAAGAAAATTCGCTGCATTGCCTTTAACTGTTACCTTCATCATGCACCCTGAGAATGAAAGTCATTTATGATTGTGCATATTCTGTTATTTACCTCAAAAAAGAGTGAGGTGACAAACTGATCATATATTGTAGCCACATGTCTATCAATAGTGGGCAAATGAAAGATTGATTGAATGGGCTGCAAGTTTCAACAAAAAATAGAGATATGGATTAATGTTTGGAAGTAATGAACACTGTCTTCACTCAATTCCCTGAAGGTATCTGAGGTCGTTATCCTTGGAGCAGTTTATATAAAAGATGATGGATGAAAGATATTAGGGTATGTTTAAAGAATTTAAAATGTCTTATGCCTAAAACATCATGAGTAATACAGAAATTGAAGATGTAATTAGGTCCAAATCTTGAAGACCTTCGAATGCCATTGAAGGAGTTTGAACTCTATCCTAAGAGCAATGAGTGGCCATTGAAGTGCCTCACACAAGTAACATGCTCACATTTGTGTTCGAGGAAGGTAGGAAGAGAGGACTGGCGTAGAATAAGAATTATAAGACAACTATAAGAATTCAGGAAAGAGGATACTGACCTACATAAATAAGGGGTGGTAATGGGAATGAAGAGACTCTCGAGACTCCACTTTCATCATTAACATTACCTTCATTTAATTACTGCATCATTATGCTCAGGAAGACTCCCCCAAATGCCCTTGCAGAGCCTTGTTGACCTCCTGGAAGAGCTATTCCAGTCTTGGACTGTCTTCCTGAATATTGCTTTTAAGGTAAGAAAAACAAATCTGTTCATTATCAATAGGCATTCAGTGTAACGGAAAAGGAATCGGTAGAATTTAGGAGATGTACAATGGAGACTTGACAGAATTTTTGTAAGGATTACCACTGAGTACCTAACCGTGTCCAAAATAGAATTGGGCAGTATGTGTTAACTCCGCCTCCTTCTCTCTTTCTGTCCCTGATTAGGACTAAGCATCCTAAGGTCAGAAACCACAGATTCTAGTTTTCTTTGAAAGGCATCTGATCCTACACATTGTACACACAAAGCATTCGATACTTTGTTGTGGCTGAATTTTTAATCAATGCTTTAAATATGGCTTAGACGTAGGGAATGTGTTGTTTATAGAGAATGTTTTTAGACACACAAAAAATTGCATTATTTAGGCTGATGTACCTACAAGAGACAATTGTACCGGGAAGTTTTTATGTGGGGTATTTAGCTCTTCTAGCAATTTGATCAGTTTTCACTCAGCGTCACACTGAAAGCTGAAACAAACCTTACTTTTGAAGATTTTATTCTGATTAGATAATACTTTCAGTAATATCCAATAATTGAAAAGAATGTCCAAAGTGGAAAACAAACATAGAAAGAGCACATAGAAATAGCCAAGTAAATAATAAACTCTATTACCTTCTCTTCTAATGCAGCTATTTTATGTAAATGGGGATAAACCTTGCTTAGGCAAGCTTGTCATCTTCTTTCTGTCCACTGAGGACAAAGTGAAATTAAAGCAAACATCAGTTAAAAAGTAGTTATAAATATGATCTCAACTCTGTTGGGAAAACAATTACATATCTACGTGCATGGTGAGTAAAACCCAGCCAAGGGGGGGATGCGGAAATGTACGGGAAGTGAACAAATATTCTCATGGAACAGTATGATTGCATATGGTTTGCTGTTTCTGAGTTTCCTGAGATGACCTGCATTACTTTCATAACCAACAAAAAGGTTAATTCATAAGAACGTTTTTATATAGCATTCCTTTGACTTGACAAAGTTGGTTATGAGTCTTCAGAGAGACCTTGAAAGTCAGTAGAAGCAGATCCTATGACTGTTGATACTTATCCTTTTTCCCAAGAATATACAAAAGGGAAGAAAATTGTGTATTTCCTATATGAAATGTGAGTGAGAGAAAATAGGCAAAACCATAGATAGAAAACCACCTAACACTATTAGCTTCACAAATTTATCTTAATAAATAGTGAATGTTTTGAGTTTGAACATGCAAAATTATTTTTCTATGTGCAAATATATTACTCACAGTAAAGAATTATAACATAAAAGAATGTGATGTACAGGGTTTATGCTTTGTCTTGCCACACCAAATGGCATGGACATCTAGTCAACTGTAAAGGGTACTATGATGCCCTCATACCAAAGTCCGTTCATCTCACTTGGATGAGCAATTCCATTCACTGAAATTTTACTCCTTGCTCTTAGCTAATTACATTTTCCAGAGAAAAACGAATTAACTGAAGAAATAAACCTCTATAATAAAATGAGATCTTCTATGCACATCTGGCAAGATATATTTTACTTATTCATTTCTTTATCTTTGGACGCAAAAATTTGACACATTATTTCAAAAGCACAGGATGATCCATCCAATAGGAAGAAATTCAATAAATATTAATTAATAAACAAAATACAAGGTAAAAATGAAACAGCTAAGCTAATTTTCTTGTCTTAGGTAAGAAAATAAGAAAAAGGAGAAGACACTAGGTTAAGAACACTTAGGGTAAAAATACATATATATAATTGTTATATATATAACATTTCTTAATTTCTGACATTTCTTAAAAGTTTGCTTTTGACATCTCAAAAAAAAATGTCATGCTTGGAAAGTGTGCTAAGAAGGCACGCATCCTCGTGCAGTGATGGTGTGCGTCCTTACAATGTTGAAAGTAAGAGCATCTGAAGGTCAGGCTAGCACATAGGACCTATAAAAGCAAAGTTGAAATAAAAAGCAGGATTTATTTCATTTAATAATGAAATAAATTATTATTTCACTTATTGAAATAATGATAAATTATTATTATTGATAAATGAAAGGCAAATGAGAATCTGCCAGCAAGAAACAACACAACTGTCAAACAGACAGTGTAAAATCAAATGCCATCAAGCTTCACCACAAAGAGATAAAAGAAAAGGTCAATTTCGATGAGAAACGACAAACTGTAATATCCAAAGAGAAATGGGGAAGAGAGAAGTCATATGTCCTTAGGTATATATATGCGCAGTTTCCAAATGCACTTAGTTTGAGCAGAATTATGTGATCCCTGAGTTTTCCCCTTTCTGGCTGGCAAAAATGATGGAAATCTTATCTGTGATTTTAAGCTGATTTGCCTTTCCACACCTTGCTCTCCTTTGAGAATAGACTGGATCAAAGTTTCAGCTCTCAAATCCAATATGGCTGGTTCTTCTGGTGACCAGCCCCCAAAGCTATCTAGATAGGGACCCACCTTAGTAGCATAAACTCACATGTGATCCAGGGCACTCATAAATAACAAAAACACTACTATGGCTTATACAATTCCCAGAGTTTTAGAAATTCCATGTCAAGGACTGGGGAAAAAGACCAAACAAATTATTTATTATGTGGTAGACATAGTAAACCAAGAACTGCAAAATGACACAAAACAACAGATATTTGCAAGACTAATAAACTCTGTGCTTGTTACAGACAGGTCACATTTGAAGTATGAAAGTCACAGTGTAATGTAGATCACACAAAGTTCTTGTGACTTAAATGTATACCTTCTGAGTGAGAAAATATTGATCCTACCCAAAAGGGTTGGCTTGGGCAAAAGACAAAGACAAAATTGTTTTCTCTTCAAATAATTACTTTCTTTCTTTTTTTTTTTTTTTTTTTGAGACAGAGCCTCAAGCTGTCACCCTGTGTAGAGTGCAATGGTATCACAGCTCACAGCAACCTCCAACCCCTGGGCTCAAGCGATTCTCCTGCCTTTGCCTCCCAAGTAACTGGGACTACAGGTGCCCGCCACAATGCCAGGCTATTTTTTGGTTGCAGCCATCATTGTTGTTTAGTGGGCCCAGGCTGGATTCGAACCCGCCAACTCAGGTGTATGTGACTGGCGCCTTAGCCGCTTGAGACGCAGGCGCTGAGCCAAATAATTATTTTCTATTTCAATTCCCTCCATTTACCTAATATTTGAGCCTTGCTTAAAGCTCTCTCTCGAGCATTTCTTCCAAGGTGCTAAATTCAATAAATATTCCTTGAGCAACTTCAATGTACAAAGTGCTATCATAACTAGGACCCTGCCCTCACAAAGCTTTCAGTATAAAGGAGGTGACAATCATGTTAAAAATTAAATAGCATCATAAAGGTAGAAACAAACAAGAAAAACACTTTTGCAATGTTTGAAACACAAGGGTTTAATAAGAGAATCATGAGGAGGCCTAGAAAGAGGCAGCACTTTAAAAGAGTCTTGAAGAAGGAACAGGAATTCAGTACAGCATGGTAAGTCAAGAACTTTCCTAGCTTAGACAAGACACAAAAAGACTCAGAAACTCGAAAACGTGGTTGGCGAACCCACCTAGCTTCAGTAAAAGGCATGTGGCCGGATGTATTAGGAGACAAGGCTGCAGGTAATTAAGGCCTTATCATAGGGTGTGTAAATTCTGTGCTGAGGATTTGAATCTTATTCTTCAGGCAATGGAAAGCCACTGGAGATTTTTGAATTTTTGACTAAGTTTCTCTCCTTTAAGATCTTCAAGAGCTTATAAACAAAAGTTGAACTGATAAAGAGATTGCTGACAAGGAACCACAATACTGAATCCAGAGCCCGGATCAGAACACAGAACCAACGGAATTAAGTAATGATTGTCAGGGCAGGGATGGGAGGACTTGAAGATGACTTCTGAATGTCCCGCTTGCCCAACTGTGAATACTGGATACCAGGCTGCTATAGATATAAACTTGGTGGCTTAAATGAGAAATATTTCTTGGTGTTCTGGAGGCTAAAAAGCCCAACATCAATTTGGTTCCTGGTGAGGGTCCATCCATAGCTTTTTTGTTTGTTTGTTTGTTTGTTTTTTGTAGTTTTTGACTGGGCCTGGGTTTGAACCCGCCACCTCTGGTATATGAGACTGGTCCCCTACACCTTTGAGCCACAGGCGCCACCCCCATTCCTAGCTTTAAGAAGGCCATCTTTCTTGCTGTTTCCTCACATCTGGGCGGGGGAGGAGCACTTTCTAGTATCATCTAATAGGGTCACGAATCCCATCATAAGGACCCCACTCTCATGATTACATCTAAATATAATTACCTCTGAAAGCCCCTATTTAAATACCATCATAATGGGATCTGGGGCTTCAGCATACAAATTTGGGGGGAACATAATTTAGTCAACAGCAGCAACCCAGAAGGAGGAGAAGGATTACAGTGAAAGATGAGAAACTTAGCTTGCAAATAATTGAGTCTGAGATTTCCTCTGAGGCAACAATATCTAGCTGGTAGCTGGACATATGAGTAGATAATTTTAAATCAGAGCTCAAGTGTTGTGCCTTCCCTGATATATATATGTTTTGATAGCCATTACTTAGAACTGAAACCCTCATTACCTGAAAGATTAAACCAGTAATAAAAGTGGCTACCTATACTGTCTAAGTGGTATGATTTGCATGAGATAAGTTCATCCTTTTTCATTATAAGGTTAAGTCTGAGGGTTCCGGAGCTAAATTGTCTGAGTTGAAATCCTAACTGTACTAGCTGTGTGACCTTGTACAACCCACAGAAACTCTTAAAGCCTTAATTTCTTCATGCGTAAAATGGGCCTAGTAATAATACCTTTCTTACACAATTGCCAAGAGAATTAAAAGGATTAATACATGTAAAGTACTAAGACAGTAACTGGTGAATAGTAATTCTTCAATAAATGTTAATTACTGTTGTTACTCCAAATTATGCTTTTGGTAGTCTTTCTAAGATCTGAAATTCCACCATTAGAATTTTTCCTTTGGCTCTGAGAGGCCAAGGTGGGTGGATTGCCTGAGCTCAGGAGTTCGAGACCACCCTGAACAAGAGTGAGACCCTATCTCAAAAAATAGCCAGTCATCTGTAGTCTCAGCTACTCAGGAAGTTAAGGCAAGAGAATCTCTTGAACCCAAAGGTTTGGGGTTCTTGCCAGCTATGACACCACAGTACTCTACCAAAGGTAACAAAGTGAGACTCTACCTAAAAAAAAAAAAAAAAAAAAAAAAGAACTTTTTTCTTTGATTCTAAGATGTTCAGTCATTAAGTATTTTCTACCTAAATCCATATATCTCTGATTTTAAAGTTTTAATCTGCTATGTTTGTACATCTTTAAGTGAAATGTAGACCAATTTTCCCAAAATAAGTGAGTCTTTGTGAGCTTAGTATGTTAAATGATTTAGAATTGAGAGGGAAGAATTCTAATTCATTTAAAACAGAAACACTTTACTCCTTTTACCTCAGGAGCTATGTAGCAAATATCCTTCCTAAACAGAAGATAAACGCACATCACGGAGCCATCATTACGCGGCAGCCGTAATAAACATAAACATTTTGCTGGAGGTCTTTGTGACCAGTGAGCTGAAATTCATCACCAAATACAACTGGCTTGTGCTAAACCCGGTTAGGCCCTACCTCAGCAATTGTTTGTCATTTGGTTGGCATATAATAACAGGTACCATTTTTTGAATAATTATTTTGGCCCAGAGTTTTACACATGGTTTCCATTGTAATCCTTTCACCAGCCCAATGAGATCATTATTATCATCCTCATTTTGCTAGATGAGGAGACCAAGGCTCAGAGAGATCATTCCTTATGCCAAGTCAAACTGTTCATAAGTGCCAGAACCAAGGTATAAGCCCTCTGTGTACAACACCAAAATCCTGGCTTTTAACCACCAAACCATCTTGCCTTCCCATTTTGATGAAGCACCAACAGATCCTGTGTTTATGAATAACATTAGCATTTTGTTATTCATGACAGTGAGTTAGAGAGAATATTACAGAATTTTGGAGCTGAGAAGGATCTTAGGGATCACCTAGGGAAGAGCACTCATTTTCACAATCAAAGGGATCAAGGAAGTCTTCACTGAAGTATAATTTAGATCGTGTCTAATTCAATCCCTTCATTTTACAGATGAGGAGACTGGAATTTGTGATTTGCCCACAGTCACATTCTATCAGCAGAGTTGCACAACTCTGGCTGATGTTCTTTCCATTCTCCGTCCCATAACAATATTTCCCTAACTCACGATTGCCCCATCCCCTCTGGGGCTGGTTCTATTTATCCTTGTGCTATGTGGTCTAAAACCAAGTGAAGAAAGCAGGAAAAAAAATAAAAATCAAGGTGGTCAGCCAGGGTCCACACTGGCTTTAGAGTAATATGGATAACAAATAAATCAGTAATCTCGATCGCATTGCCAACTTGCCAAATGGTGATTAAGACATTCAAAGCCCTTTTAGGGATTTAAAACAGGAGATATGTGGTCAGAACAACGTCTAAAACAGTACACTTCAGTTTCATGTGAGGCATTAGAACTCTCCGGATATAAATGATTCAAGGTTTGTATTTTTAAAGAATACCGGAACAAAAGTATTACCCCAAGAAAAATGTTGGTGGTTTGGTAACAGCGCTATTATCATAACTCGAAAGCCAGCATTGCAATCACCCACACATACTCTTAGCATGATTCCCAAGCTTAACCACTCTTCATTCTTGTCACTGCATGGTATTGAGATACATAGAATTCCTGGATATGTCACAGTATGTTAAGGTTCCCCCTTCTTACTCACGCTGTCCTCTGTCTGAAACTCTCTTTTCTCATTCATTTCTTTATTCTCTCACTGCTACTCATCTTTCAAGGTTCAGTCTGTGTATTATCCCATCATAAAATCTTGCAGGGATGTACCTTACAGGCTGGATTGGTTTTCCATCACAGGATGTACTATACCGTAAGGTATATAGTTATTAGTTCATTTTTCTGCCCTTCCCATTAGACTTTCAGGACTTGAGAACAAGAATTTTTTTTTATTCTGCTTTCTTCTTCTGACACCTAATAGTAGGGGGCATGTGACTGTGTGTTAACAAAAAAAAAGAAAAAGAAAGAGTGCCCACTTAGTTAATTATCTGGCTTCCCAATAGTCAAACAAACATTTATAAGTGATTAACGTGTAAAACAACGCCCCAAATGTTCTTCTCCTCTTTCAAGTGTGCTGGCACTTGTTGTTTAAAGATCTATTTAAAGCACCCATGTCTAGACTGGCCAAAGAAGGTTAGAACAAAAAAGTTTAAATGTAATTCCTCTTAAGAAACATTATCTGTTTTAAAAACAGTCCTGCAGACCAGTCCCAGAAAAGCATAATAAAATAGAGCATCTTCTCATGAAATCATCTCACTGAGTTGATTAGCACTAAGGAATATGGAAGAAGGTTTATTTGAAATAAAAACACTAGGGCTGGGCGTGGTAGCTCACGCCTGTAATCCTAGCACTCTAGGTGGCTGAGGTGGTAGATGACTTGAGGTCAGGAGTTGGAAGACAGCCTGAGCAAGAGCAAGACACATCTCTGCTAAAAATTAAAAAAATAAAAAAACTTATCAGGGCAGTGTGGCAGGTGCCTATAGTCCCAGCTACTGGAGAGGCTGAGACAGGAGGATGGCTTGAATCCAGAGTTTGAGGTCGTTGTGAGCTAGGCTGATGCTACAGCACTCTAGCCTGGGAAACAGTGTGAGACTCTGTCTCAAAAAAAAAAAAAAAAAGAAAAAAAGAAAGAAAAACACTGGACAGTTATAAACAAAAAAAATATGTAGACATGGCTAAACAATCAAAGAATGCTGAATACTGAAAGAGATAATTTGGCACAAAACATAGGCTATGTTTCTGAAAGAGAAAAAATGTGCTCAAAGAGACTAGAAAGAAAAATGATTTGGGCAAAAAATTCTAGAAGACATTAAATTAAAAATTTCATTTGTTCGGATTGTAGTATATTTTCTTTCCTAACCTCATAACTCTTTTTATTGAACATCCACCATGAATGAGGCTTGGTTCAGCTGTGTCTAACAAAACACCAGCATAAATCACTCAGCAAGCTGGGCCAAAGGATCATTGCACCAACAATTAATCAGGTTTTTCTTTCATTCTCCTTTCAAGGGATGAAAATGTTGTAACTATTAATATGTCTAATAAATTGAAACCTGATATGCATCTGCTAGGTTCAGAAGAATCCATTGCAAAATATAAAACATGCCTCAAATCAAACTATCTGGTCCCTTGCATTATTTTCTGAAGCATTTGTAAACACATCCGATCTAAAAAAAAAAAAAAACAGTTGTTATTAATTTTAAAAGAACTCAGAGTTAACAGCTCACCAATCTTGAGCGGAAATAAAAGGTCCATTAATTGCACAAACTTTAATTTAGCAAAACCTCATTGTAGTCTCCTGCTCAATATTTTATAAACAAAAAGAAACAAGAAAAGCTATCCTATGGCCATATAAAAACCTGCATAAATGTGGCACTTGTCGGGGTTAATGGAAATGTTGATAATGAAATCAGCAATCAAATCGATGAAACTGAGAGGTAAAAGTGAGAGTGTTTTAAAAAGCATAAGCTTGGGCGGTGCCTATGGCTCAGTGAGTAGGGCGCCGGCCCCATATACCAAGGGTGCGGGGTTCAAACTCGGCCCGGCCAAACTGCAACAAAAAAATAGCTGGGCATTGTAGCGGGCGCCTATAGTCCCAGCTACTCAGGAGGCTGAGGCAAGAGAATCAGCTAAGCTCAAAAGCTGGAGCTTGCTGTGAGCTGTGACGCCATGGCACTCTACCAGGGTGACAAAGTGAGACTCTATCTCTAAAAAACAAAGTATAAGCTCAAAGCAATGCTTACTGTAAGAAGTCAAGAATTGTGATACACTTTAATATTTTTGAGAATTTTTTTTGTGTGATAGTGCCCCATAATTCTTCAGTCAAAAGCCTGATGTTTTTGAGCACCTTCTATAAGCTGGGAATTGGTTAAATACAACTAAAGTGTTGCACACTCTTGTAGTGGAAACTGACATGGAGCTAATTATAAAACTGGGGGATTATTTCAGTGATAAAAGTATTGGCCAGGAGAGGAATTATCACCCTCTGTGAGCATTCTGGAGGATCCAATAACTGAAGAATAACTTTAGATAGAAAAGGAGAGGACAGGCCTTCCTAGAAGTGAAAACAAATGCTTTATCCCACAAACTAGATTATAAATTCATTGAGGACAGAAACTATCTTTTATTTCTTTACATACTTCATTTTGTATAGCAAATTTTCAATAATTATATTTTGATTCATTGCCCGAAATAATTATGCCTTACTAAGCTTAGGTGATTTGGAATTTACAAAACTGAGGCATCAGGGCAGCGCCTGTGGCTCAAAGGAGTAGGGCGCCGGCCCCGTATGCCAGAGGTGTTGGGTTCAAACCCAGCCCCAGCCAAAAACTGCAAAAAAAAAAAAAAAAAAAAACTGAGGCATCAGATAAAAGAGAAATAAATGGGACAAGAAGTAAACTTTTCACAAAGCTAAAATTAGTTAGTCTATATCTTAATAAGAAAAAAAAATCAGTCAGAGGTAGCCATGGTGTTGACAGAAGTAATTTTGAAGCCAGATTTTTCCCCCAGTTTTGCTGATTCATGAGGTTCATAATGCAGTCATTAGCTTCTGTCATCACATCAAGCACTTGTCTCTCACAGATGCAGAATGTGGAAGAGGGTCTTATGGTGAATACCAGAAGGTTCGAGTTTACATAGTTGGCGACAGGAGAAAGAAATAAAATGTTTAAAATAATTTTGAGCTTGAGTACAAAACACAGATTTAAGGCTTTATAGAGAAAGGAATCAGAAAGAAAAGTGAAGGAGAAATAGAAGTAAAGAGCATAAAGGAAGGGAAGGAGGGAAGAAAACGATATTATGAGTAATACTACAAAGCCACAGATTATCACTAGAATGCAGATTACCACTAACATTTCCACACCAGAAAAATCTCCATGTAACGTCACGTCTAATCACTAAAGTTGTAGGCAATATTTGTGTGCTGAAACGCACAGAAGTTCATACACGCTGCACCTTGGTCTTTCTCTTTTCTTTTTATTATTTTTTTGGAGGGTAGGAGGACAAAGTTGAGTTCCTGATGCACCGTAGTCTTTAAAAAACAAAATCGTTTTCTTTTGCAATGAAAGTGGAAGTGCAGATATCACTTCCATATACTTATTTCACTCCCTTTGGCTACACATCTGCTAATTGGATTATTGGGTCATAGGGCAGCTTTATTTTTAATTTTTTTGAGGATTCTCCATACTGTTGTCCATAATGGCTGGACTAATTTACATTCCCACCAACAGCATATAAGATTTCCCCTTTCTTCGCATCCTTACTAGCATTTGTTATTTTTTTTCTTTTTGATAATAATCATTCTAATGAGGTAATATCTCATTGTGGTTTTGATTTACATTTCCCTGATGATTATTGACCCAGGGGGGTGTGGAGATTTGTTCATTTTCATTTTTGTAGAAAGGGCATCTCACTATGCTGCCCAGGCTGGTCTCAAGTGATCCTACTGCCTCGGGCTTGCAAAGTAGTAGGATTACAGGCATGAGGCAGGCACTGTACCTGGGCAATTAGTGATGCTCATTGCTATACTATCACAACAGCCAACATATGAAATATACTTAAGTGTCCATCAGTGAATTAATGCATTTTTCAAAGGTGTGGTATAGATACACAATGGGATACAATTTGGCAACAAAAAAGAACGAAATCCTGTCACTTGCAAAAACATAGATGAACTTAGAGAACAAGTGAAGTGAAATAAGCCAAGCACAGAAATATAAACACCACATGACCTCACTTAAATGTGGAATCTGAAAAAGTTGATTTCACAAAAATAGAGAGTAGGATAGTGGTTCCCAGAGGCTGAAAAAAGTGAGGGGCACATGGGGAGAGCTTGGCCAACAGCCACAAGGTTATGTTTAGATGGGAGAAATAAGTGCTGGTGTTCTGTTGCACAGTAAAGTGACTGTAATTAATGATAATGGATTGTATTCTTCAAAAGAGCTAGAAGAGAGGATTTTAAATGTTTTCACCACAAAGAAATGATAAGCATTTGAGGTGAATGTTACACTCATCACCCTGATTTGATCATTACAATGTATACGTGTGCTGAGACACCACACTATCTACCCCACGAATATGTACAAGGATTATTTATTAATTAAAAACAAAACTTTAAAAATTAATGGTTCTCTTCTCTTATTTATGATTTGAGATTCATGATTGTGTTGACTTCCTTGTTTAAAATGTGTTTGTGCGTCCTCAAGATTATTATCAGCTGTTTTGTTCAACAGTTATCTTTAACCCCTAGCACTCATCATTTCTGCGAGGTTAGCAAAGGCTATTTGTCCAGACAGTAAAAACAAGCCAGGAAAGGTGCAGCGTCTGGTCCACTTGAAAATTAGGAACAGGCTTAGGTGCTCCATTAATGGTGCAACAGCCTCTAGTCTAGGAATTTTGGTGTAATTCACTGCAATATACCTACCAGATGAGGTGCAGTTTTTAGTATCCAGCAATATATAAGGATAATAGATTTCTAGGGCCATTTTATGAGGGATAAATCCTTGGTTTTTGAAACTCTGATATGATGGAAACAAAAATGGGGGAGTAATGCCATTCAACAGCCAATCCACTCCTAATCTCTAAATAGGCTATTTTCAGTAGGTCCTCACTGCTGTGCAGAATATGGCTTATCTTTTAAATAGACATTGCCTATTTTTATTTGTTCCTTTCTTTAATCATGCTTTATTTTCCCTATTCATTTTAGTAACTATTCTGAATCATCACTCTTTCCCCTAGGTGCTCCCCCTGCTCCCCTCACTTTTTTCAACCTCTGGTAAACACTATTCTACTCTCTGTTTTTGTGAAATCAACTTTTTTAGATTCTGAGGTATGAGTGAGATTGTGTGGTGTTTCTATTTCCGTGCTTGGCTTATTTCACTTCACTTGTTCTCTAAGTTCATCTGTGTTGTTGCAAATGACAGGATTTCATTCTCTTATATTGCTAAATTGTATCCCATTATGTATATATACCACACCTTTTTTGTTTGTTTTATGAGCCCTGTGAAAGGTGATGCAAATTCAGGAAGTCATTTCATTCTTCTCTATTACTCTGAGCAAATGAGTAGATTGGGAGTGAGGTCTCTGCACGAACCAATCCATCAGAAGAGCTCCCTGAAAACTGCAACCATTTATAGAAAAAAGATAAGTACGAATATTCCTTTTAATGTTTTCTGTTTTCTCAGTAGGAAAAATTAAGATTTTCCCAAAGTAATATTTTACCTAAAATGCTTATGTAGAAAAAAACCTTTTCAATTAAGTCACAGTGCTAATAATCAAAAAGAAAAAGAAAACTCTAGTTGCGGTTTCTTAAATATTCTCCATAGCTCACCTTATCAAAAATACCTTGTAAATGGGATACTATTTCCCCCAGAGACTTTTATGCATGAGGTGCGTGAAGATACACTCGTGTAAATATTAATAGAACCCTCACCAGTGAGCCATCAATGGAATATTAAAATCGTGCTCAATAGCTGAAAAACTAAGGGTGCTGTCACTTGAAACGGCATCTAGGCTGTTTTCATATGTCTGTGTTGCACTGTGGTATAGATCTCAAATTTCCCACTTGTCACTCGATTCAACAGCCCATCAGAAACTGTTAAAAGTATCTATTGATTTCCAGACACCGTTCTAAAGTGATTTGCCAAGAGTCTATTATCTTAAAAGCATGTGAGGAGCTGACATTTTTGTGATCCCCGCAACATGCTCCTTATCCGTCCCCCCAAGTGATCGTGAAGCGCATTTCATGGCCTGGTGACAATGCCGTTGGAAACTCTTTAAGGTCTAGGGTGTTCCACAACAGATAGGTTTGAGCCAAGATGGCCTAACGTTTTGATATCTTTGGATAGCTGTGTTTAAACTCAGAGAGCGTGACATTCACTTTTAGGCCCACATTCTCTTAGAGACTTTTAGAACTAATTCATAATTTCTAAGTCAGTGGGACCTTTCATAAAAAGTACAGCCCTATCTTCTTATCTAAAAAAAACTAAAAACTATGACTCAGAGCACAAAAGTGGGTTGACTCTGATGATAAGAGCACTTAGAAAAAGACGAACCTCAAATCTCCTAATGAATCTCCAGGCAACCACTTTGACATTGAACCCAGACACTCTCCCCAGACACCATCACATTTGCTAAGATGGGATCCAAACGAGCTCTTCAGCGGGACACCTCAGACTTTCTTACCCCACCTAGGGCATGTTATTATAAGCACGCTTTTATCTGGAAAGGTTTTGGGTGATAGACACTTCCTTATTCTGTAATAGAAGCACTCATTGAATATTGAGTATAACCTGATGCTGCTGTTGATAAAGGTTTTAGAGCAGAGGTAGAAAACTGACAATCACAGATTGGATTCAGTCCCAGATGCATACGTTGGGCAAACAGTACATTAAATATTTTTAAATTAACATTTTTAATTTGAGAAATTTTAACCAATGATCAGAAGTTTTCCTCATTAAATAACAGTTACATAGATTATGAATTCTGCAAGGAGAAAAAAAATTCTGTCTGTCAATACAGGTATCATAGTCCCACAGTTGCTAAAGCTGAGTTGCTGCTCTGCTGTCAGACACATGTTCTCTACTTTATCAGAGTCCTTATCTCTTCTTATTATCTCTTATTCCAGCTGGCTTCTGCCACTTCTGTTACTTGTACCTGCCTGGTTCCCTTGACATCTGAATTTGCAATATATGGGGTTTGGGTTTTGCCTTTCCTTTCCTGTTCTATTCATTTCTTTTCTTAACATTGCTATTCGTTTCATTTCTTTACATTTTTAGAGACCGGGTTTCACTCTGTCACCAGGGCTAGAGTGCAGTGACACCATCATAGCTCACTGCAACCTCAAACTCCTGGGCTCAAGTAATCCCCCTGCCTCAGCCTCTCAAGTACCTAGGACAATAGGCACATAGCACCGTACTCGGCTAAATTTTCTAGTTTTGGTAGAAATGGGGTCTTGCTCTTATTCATGCTGGTCCCAAACTTCTGACCTCAAGCAATCCTCCCTCCCTTGGCCCAGGATTATAGGCATGAGCCACCACACTCCACCTGCAATATACGCTTTAGCATCTTAGCTGACAATCTTTTCCCTGTGCTTTAAAAGATATAAAATACTCAAGTCATTTACAGAATGAAAATGTTTGAGGGAAAGTAAAACATTTATGGCACACCAGAAATAGTAACTCATTCTGGATTATTATAAGCTTACATCATATTAAAAGTAAATCATTCACAAACTCAGAATTACTATTAGTAGTATAGCCAACACTAGATTATCTACAATAGTGGGTGGGGTGATTCTTTTAAATACTTGTCAAACACAGTACAGAATGATTTAATATTAACTCATTTTGTGAAATATTTACAATTCTACTTTTTTTACCCAAAAGTGTTCAAAAGAATAAAAAATAAAAATTAATAAAAACTATGCTTAGCAATAGTTTATCACATAATATGCGAACTGAAAAAAATACTACCTCATTTCACCAGGCCTTTCCAAGCTACTTTCCAACATGGTGATTTTCAACCGGGGTGCTGCAAGAGAATCTAAGATGTGTTGAGAAAATTTTTAAACATCATTCGTTGGATTATTTTCAAAAGATAAAAAAAAAAAAAAGAAAAGAAAAAAATACTGCCAGAAGTTTCCGCTTTTTAGTATACCATAGTACAACAATACCCAAGATATCCAAAGACACAGTTTCGGGCCAATGATCCCCTTCTCTTCCCCATCTCAGAGTCAAAGACAACTCAAATAGAAAGGGAGAGTGTATTTATATATTACCCAACTTCGAACTGACACCATTTTGGTGGCAGCCCATCTGCTTGCAACTGCTCTTAATAAAATCTGTGCTATTAACTACACTTGGCCTGGTTGTTGTTTGTTTGTTTGTTTTTAATTGAGACAGAGTATCACTTTGTTGCCCAGGCTATAGTGCTATGGCCTCAGCCTAGCTCACAGCAACCCCAAACTCCTGGGTTCAAGTGATCCTCCTGCCTCAGCCTCCCAAGTAGCTGAAACTACAAGTGCCCACCAAGACACCCAGCTAATTTTTCTTTTTTTACTAGAAAGGGGTCTCTCTCTTGGTCAGGCTGGTCTCAAACTTCTGAGCTCAAACCATTCTCCTGCCTAGGCTTGCCAGAGTGCTAGGATTACAGACATGAGCAACCATGCCTGGGCCTTAGCCTGGTTCTCTGTAGCACTTTCCATCCAACACCAACACAAAGAAATGATAATTCCTAAAGGTGATGGATACCCTGACTATTCTGACTTGGTGATTACCCATTCTGTGCATACAATGAAATGCCACATGTACTGCATAAGTAAGTATGAATACCGTACGTCAGTAAAAAACCTTAAAATGTAATACACAAAAATTGCGTTGTAACAAATCAGACATTCTAGTTCAAAAAAAAAGTTAAACTTTAATCCATACCATGTGTTTTATACAAAAATTAACTCATAATGAATAATAGACCTAAATGCAAAAACAAACCAAAAGCTTCTGGAAGAAAATGTAGAAAGAAATGTTTGTAGTCTTTGGCTAGGCAAAGAATTCTTAGATATAATACCAAAAGTACAATAAAAGTAAATTGATAAATTAAATTCCAAAATCAAAAATTTCTGTTCTTTGAAAGACACTATTAAGGGAATGAAAACACCAGCCACATATTCGGGGAAAATATTTGTAAAACATGTGCTATCTTATCAAAGACATATCTAGCATACACATATAAAGAAGTCTCAAAACAAAATAACAAACAACCCAATTTAAAAAAAAAAAAAAAAAGGCAAAAGATTTGAACAGGTAGTTCAGAAAGGAAGAAATACAGATGGCAAATAATCACATGAAAAGTTGCTTTATGTGTCAGTAGAGAAATGCAGATTAAAACTACAATAAGATACCATTACATAACTTCAGAATAGAATAGCTAAGATTTCATTAATTAGTTAATGAAGTAACAGGACCAAGTGCTCGCAAGGACGCGAAGAAACTGAAACATGTATACATTGCTTGTGGAAACACAAACTGGCCCTCATTCTGGACTCATTCTTTAAAGTTAAACATATACTTACCATATAATCTAAGATTTCCACTCTTGGGTGTTTATTATCCAAGTCAAATGAAAACTTGTATTCATGAAAAGATCTACATGAATGTTTACAGTGGCTTTACTCATGGATCAACAAAATTGGGAACAGCCAAAATGGTCTTCAACTGGTGAAGGAATAAACTAAACAAACTATATTTATCAGCAATATAAAGGACCAAAGTACTATGAATACACCCAGCAACATGGATGAATCTCAAATGCACTATTTTAAGTGAAAGCAGTCATGCTTAAGTGGCAGTCACATGTATGATTCCACCTGATCAGCCATGTTACTTTAGAGAGTTAGTGTTAATTCTCTAAAAGGTGAAATTAAAGGAAGAGAGAACTGATAGTCGTTGCCAGTGTTTGGTGGTAGATGGTGGTGGACTCCAGAGGAGCAGTAGGAAATTCTGAGAAACTATGGTGCTTTGTCCAGATTGTGTTAGTGGTTAAACAACTGTGCAGACAGTTGGGCCTTCATATACAAGGATTCAACCAACTGAGGATAAAAAAATAGTGGAAGGAAAAAAAATTGTCTCTATTGAACATATACAGACTTGTTTTTCTTGTCATTATTCCCTAAATAATATCAAATAACAACTATTTACATAGCATTTACATTGTACTAGGTATTATAAGTAATCTAGAGAAGATGTAAAATATTCATAAAGATGTGTGTAAGTTATTTGCAAGTTCTACCTCATTTTATATAAGGGACTTGAGCTTCCATGATTTTGTTAGCCACAGGGGTCCTGGAAACAATCCCCCGTGCATACTGAGGAACAACTATACACAGTTTGTCAAAACTTGTAGAATTGTGCACTAAATGGGTAAATTTTACTTATGTAACTAATACCTCAATTTTAAAAAGCAGTAGAAAATAAGTCTAGGAAAGTTTCTAAATTATCAGAATTTGTGAACCCAGCAGATTGACCTCAATAGACCTTCAATAAATGAAGAATGTTTCATTTCATGCTATTTCCCCATAGCTGTGCTTATAACCGTAAATTGAAGTAAATTGTGACACAACCTAGCCCACTGGACTAGAATTCTCTGAAATATCCTAGCAATTCCGAGGGCTATGGTACGTCTTTATCCATATGGCCCTCTGCCTTCCTAATCTGGCAACAGTCTCTTAGTAACTAAAGCAAATTGTGGAAATTAGCAGCTGTGCCACTGATTTTGAGGCCATGCCAGGGGTATCCCCTAGCAGGTGCTGAGTTTAAATATAGGCTACAGGGAATGTTCCATTGCCAGTGTGCAGTGGGATCCCAGACAACTACAGTACGTTGGGATCCCACTGGGCCACGTGCCTGCTTGGTGACATCTATGCTTATATAATAACCAAGGCATAAGGAAAAAGGTTTCTCTTTCTCAAGCCCTCACTTCTGTTTCTTTTATAATAGCTGAAAGAAAATAAATTTCTTGGCATTTCATATGTAAATTTATATGGAACTACCCTATTCATCAGTCCCTAGTTTAAATTCCTCAAATGTCTTATTTCAAACCCAAATCCCCACAATTTAAATATGGCCTTTTTACTAATTTGCCAATTTCTTAGTCTTACTAAGAGCTCACAAAAGAAAACTTCCTTCATGTGTTTGTAGAGCTTCCACAAAACAGCCCCAGCTTCTCTCAGGGAGGAGCTGTGGACAAAACCCACTCCTTTCAGACCGTTTGGTGAAATGCTCAGAAAATTTAAAGTACGATTTGAAGATGCTTCTCTATGTAAATCGTAAATGTATTTTTTACAGTGTTAGCCCAGGTCTGCTGTTATGTGATAAGTACTCCCTGGACTTTCCAATCTGATATTAACTTGAAAATAGAAAATTCATCTCAATTCACCAAACCACGTGGTCAATTTAGGCACGGAAGGATGACACTGTGTTCCAAAAATAGCCAAGGAAATAGAGTCTTCAAGTTCCCTTAGTAGAGGGAGTTTTTTTCAGAATCAGAAATGAAGACTGGGTGGCGCCTGTAGCTCAGCCAGTAAGTCACCGGCCCCTTATACCGAGGGTGGCGGGTTCAAACCTGGCCCTGGGCCGAACTGCATCAAAAAATAGCCAGGCATTGTGGTGGGCGCCCATAGTCCCAGCTACTTGGAAGGCTGAGGCAAGAGAATCGCCTAAGCCCAAGAGCTGGAGGTTGCTGTGAGCTGTGACTCCATGGCACTCTACCAAAAAAAAAAAGAAATGAAGACTGAACAACAATGATGCCTGGGCCTCGTATTTATACAGCATGTTACAGTTTAAAAATAAGGCTTTATTGGGCGGCGCCTGTGGCTCAAAGGAGTAGGGCGCTGGCCCCATATGCCAGAGGTGGCAGGTTCGAACCCAGCCCTGGCCAAAACTACAAAAAAAAAAAAAGAAGGCTTTATTGTTTAGTGACTTAGGAAGGTGACTTACTATAAGTTGAAGTGAAAAAAGCAGACTATAAGGTTGTCTGTGTATCTTCTGGTTTAATAAAAAAGAAAAAATATTAGTGATTATGTCTAGCTAGTGAACTAATACATTGCTTTTATTTTTTTTCTTTATCCTTTTTGGATCTTAAAACATTCTACAGTGAATATGTAATGTTTTAAAAAATTAAACAACTATTTTTAACTGCCTTAACGTATTTCAGTAACTGCTCACGTGTACAAATGAAAAACTGCTTGGGGAGTAGAGGTAGTGAGTTACCCTTAAGTTTGAATCTCTCGTTTATTGCTTTGCCAACTTTGGGGTGAACACCCCCACCCACCCACCCTCACTAGCCCCACACTGATAATATGCCAAGGAAATGAAGTGGGATTACAAGTAAAGGTTGGAGGAAGAAGGTAAGTGGGGGAGTATACATGTTTTATTCATGATTTTGACAGATTGAAACTGAGTCAGAAGAGCAGCTGAGGGAGGCTTAAACGGTCCTACAGAGCAGAATGCTCCCAATAGTTTGATTTTTGTGATAATAGCTTCCACCAATTGCCCAAACATTAAAGGAAAGCAAAAGGAACACACGTCACTGGCTGCTAGCTTACCGACAGCAGCCTACTATGATTCATTATTTTGGCAAACATATTAGAAATAGGAATGTTTTATTTAGTTTTGTATAGTTTAGCAATATTCAGAGGTCACTGGACCTCACCATCAAGTAAGTTTTGCAAAGATAGCCAAGTCAATATTGAATAACGCCATTAGTTTAAGCACATAACACAGAATAATAAACTTCCTTTTCATTGTTATGTTAAATCTAGGAGCTATAACCAGAAAAAGATGAACTTTATGATTTTTATTAAATTAATTCGCCTATTAATATATCATATTTCACCAACTGCAAAGCATTTCTCAACACAAACGTTCATTCTGAAAGAAAATTATGAAATTCTTTTCCACTATATCCCACGTGGATTGGGGAAAAAATATTGTGCAACAGCTAGGGCTTTGAAGATGAGAGTTTTGTTTTGGGTTTTTTTTTTTTTTTCCATTCTCTTTGTGTCTTTCTGAGAAAAGTATAGCTCTATTAAGACTCCACAATGACATCAGAGCTTTGATCACCATGAAGTTTGGTAACTGTGTGAACCTGTTCTGACTATAATTTCCTGCATCACGTTTTTACAACAGTGAGTGAGTTTATGTGTTGAGGGCCTGTTGTGTCAGTTTCGTGTGAATCTTACTTTTTTTTACATTGCTGACACTAAAGAAAATACTAGTACTAAGAAAAATGACCATAGATATTTTGCGTTAAAACTGCCAAACATTACAAATCATCTTCAGTCAGGAATTATATCATGAAGATCTGCGCACGGAACTGCATGCACAAATGCAAGGTACTGGGTGCTACTTTGTGGCTATTTTATTAATGTAATTACACATACACTAGTAACTTTCTCTTATTAGAAAAACAATCCATGCTTATAAGAAATTCAAACAGGGCAGAACATAAAATAGAAATTTAAAATCTCACACTGTCCAATTGCGCTTGCCACTAGAAACAGCTTTATGATCATTTTACACGGCAAACCTTTGTAAGGATAGTGACAAATTGGATTAAAGCTGGAATTCTTACTGCCTCTGCTACTGACTGCACAAGTGACCTTGAGCATATAGAGAACTGGATATTTTTCTGTCTGAGTAATTCATTCATTCATCATTCATTTACTCATTCAACAAAGATATACTAGATCAAGGACCCCACGGGGAGTATGACGAATCTCTCCCCAACCTGTCTCCTGTGGCTGTCATTTGATCTTTACATGTTCATTTAGGAACATATAAGTAATTTTTCCCTCAAAACATTTATTTATAATGACATTTATTTGGTAATTACTGTGTATCCAGCTGTAGATTAAATACTTTTCATGTAGTATTTTATTTAATATTCACTTTAACGCCATATGGTAGGGACTGTTATTATCCCCAGATTACAGCTGAGGAATATGGACCTAAAGAGGTTGAAATAGGGCGGCGCCTGTGGCTCAGCGAGTAGGGCGCCAACCCCATATACTGAGGGTGGCGGGTCAGCGAGTAGGGCGCCAACCCCACATACAAAGGGTGGCGGGTTCAAACCCGGCCCCGGTGGAACTGCATCAAAAAATAGCGGGGCATTGTGGCGGGCACCTGTAGTCCCAGCTACTTGGGAGGCTGAGGTAGGAGAATCACCTAAGCCCAGGAGTTGGAGATTGCTGTGAGCTGTGACTCAATGGCACTCTACCGAGGACGATAAAGTGAGACTCTGTCTCAAAAAAAAAAAAAAAAAAGTTTGAAATGACTTGCTCAATACAAGGTCACTCAGCTGACAAATCCAGGATAACCAGCACATGCCAAAACCTGTCCTCTCAGCCTCAAAGACATAGTGCTCCACAGAGTACATTTTCAGTGGGAAGAGAATAAAGTCTTATCAATTATTAAGATATTGATGCAAATGAGTTCATTAGAGGGGTACCCAATAAGCTTCCACAGTGAGACAGCCTGAAAGGGTCATGGCAGTGTGGTCTGCTGGAGAAATGTGATGGTAATAGGCCCCTTAGTAGAAAGAAAGACACTGAAAAATAGGAGAAAAAAAGAGATAAGTAAGACCTCAAAAATATTTAACTTATTACACAGTTTAGTTAGGGGCAAGCTGAATACGTTGTTGGCCTCTGTGTAAAACACTCTTTATCTAAAGGTGGTTTTGTAGGTGGTATAATATTTTTCCCTACCTTGTGTGCAATTACAGATTGCTGAGTGGTCAAACTAGTTATTCGTGTATTAGGACAATACATAGTAGAAATAATTTCTTCAACCACATTTCCTTCCCTAATTTTTCGTTTAAAGTATTTTAGAGTACCATAGAAATCAATAATTTTGGAACACATATTTGCAGACACCAATAATTTTTTTTCACAGTAGTTTAGGCCAGATTACATAGCAATCTGAAGAAAAAAATATAATAGAGATGAATATGAAAAGTATTTCGGTTATGTAAATTTAAGAAAAATCTAGATCTATTCTTCTCAATGTAGTAGTTGTTAGCCACGTGTGGCTATGTAAATTTAAATTGATTAAAAGCAGGTTAAACGAAAGTGTCAGTTCCTCGGTCACATTTCAAGTGCTAAGTAGCCACGTGTAACTGGCGATGTCAGCATCGCCATCTACTTAGAAATTTCTCCTGGGCAGCACTGGTCTAGATATAAACCCACAGAATAAGAGATCATTAGGCTTAAGTAGGCAATTAACCTGAAGAAAAAAGAGAAATAATAAAAGGAGACAATTTAAAAATAGGAAGAGTGGGCAAGGGTGGTGACTCACGTCTGTAATCCCAGCACTCTGACAGGCTGAGGTGGGAGGACTTTTTGAGCTCAGGAGTTCAAGACCAGACTGAGCAAGAGCCAGACCACGTCTCTACTAAAAATAGAAAACTAGCTGGGCATTATGGCAAGTGCCTATAGTGCCAGCTACTCGGGAGGCTCAGGCAGGAGGATTGCTTACGCCCATGAGTTTGAAATTGCTAGGAGCTATGACACCACAGCACTCTACACAGGGCAACAGAGTGAGACTCTGTCTTAAAAAAAACAAAAGAAAGAAAGAGAAAGAAGAGGAATATAACAGCCTGTATTTACTGGGAAAGAAGAATTTAAGAAATGTTAAATATGTGAGACAGTCACTAAGTAATATTCTTAAATTGTTATTAAGAGAACACTAATTTGTAGCCATGAACATAATACAGTCATTATATCTGTTACACATACTAAAGTTGAAAATTAGCTGAAATCAGTACTACAAATGAAAAACGTTTCAAACGCCAGAACTCCCAGCCTAGTTCATTAAGGAGACAAGCAAGACCAAGTTGTTATTCAAAAGATGAAGTGTAGGCTACAACCCACTTATTGCACAAGAAGATAGGGAAAGGGGAGAGGGAGGGAAGGGGAGGGAGAAGAAGGGTGGGGAGAGTGAGGATAGAGGGCGGGATCACACCTGTGGTACATATTTGAAGGGTTAGGAGAAAACTTCTAAATACGGATCAAAATTGTTCTCACAAAGTAATGAGAAAGTCTCTTGAACGTTATCGCAATCAGGTTGATGAAAATA